>JAHDVE020011790.1:0-27311 GCA_022606495.2 Halesus radiatus
AACAACAGCAGCAGCAGTAATCAGCCAGTCGCCCGAACAACGGCATCAACCCGCACCTGTTCCTGGCCTCGCGAGGCCCAGAGGCGCAGAGAGAAAGCGTGAACCAAGAAGTCCAGGAGAAAATGGCGAGTCTGTCGAAGGAACTGCACGAGAAGAACCTCCAGTGCCGGCGCCTGCTCGACGAAAATGCGTAGCTCGGCAACCTTTTGCGGGAGACGGAGGACGGCAGCGACCCCAACGTGCGCACAGGCTCTGCAAGTCAACGACAGCAGATGGACGACTTGCTGCAGATGAACCGCGAGCTGCAGCAGGAGGCGGACGAGCTCAGGCGACGGCTGGTGAAGGAGCGCGAAAACGAGTCGCAAGCCCAGCTGCTCGTCAACCAGTACGGCGCAGCCAGTCAGGGACTGGAACAGCGACTCAGAGACTGCGAGGAGGCCACGGCCTCTTTGCAGGAGGACAATCGTATCCTGTCCATCGAGCGGGACCGGCAGCAGTCGCGGGCGGAGGAGCTGCAGGGACGGCTGGAGCAGGAGAAAACCTCGCGACAGGCGGCGGAGCGAAGGCAACAGGAGTTTGAGGAACGATGTATGACGAGTGCGGCTTCGCTGGCGGAGCTGCAGGGACTGTACGAGGACGCCAAGCAGCACATCTTCAGTCTGCAGTCGCAGGAGTCGCAGGCCGAGGAGCAGCAGAAACTGAAGTCGCTGCGGATGATCGACGAGGCAGTGGCGGGCAAAGACGAGGCCATCGTCCGACTCGAGCATGAGCTGCAGGCGTTGGCACTCGAGCGCCAAAGCCTGTCAGTAAGACTGGAGCAGTTGGAGATGCAGGCCCGCGGGAGCAGCGAAGGACAGGCCAGGATTCGCGCAGAAAATGAGCAGTTGGCACTGGCACTGTAGTCGTTACAACGCGAGAAGCAGGAGTGGCAGACGCGTTGTGCGCAGCTGGAGGACGGGTTAGTCGCGGAAACGAACCGCGCGGAGCAGTTGGCCCAGGAACTGCACGGACAAGTAGAGGGGGAGGTCGAGCCAGTGGGTCAGGAGATGAGTCTGGGCCGTCTGTGCCGCACGATCGCTGCAGTATAAATGAGAATATTTTTGCGATTGTCTGTATTTTTATTCTTTATTTTTTACTTTCCAGGAAGCCAGACACTGCGAGAAGTCGATGTCATTCTACGAGAAGGCGGTGGGCGACCTGGCAGCGGCGCAGCACCCGAAGGCCGAGGCGGCTGGGCGCGAGTGGGGCGCGTTCCGGGAAGAGGTGGGCCGCGAGCTGGAGGAGGTCTGCTGGCAGGTGATCGGGAAGAAGCTGGCGATCGACGGGTACAGTCGGCAAATGTACGAGAGTCTGAACGACGGCCCGACCACCACTTCTGTCGTCTAAGTGTGACACCTAACCAATTCAAATCGATATCCACTAATATATACACATACATACATTTATCCACTTTTATTTGTTTCAATATATTGGTTTCATACAAATGGTGTCCTCTTATAATTATTATAATAAATGTCAAGCTTTTTTATGTCTTCTTTTTTTAGTCACTGATGTCGTCTTAGTTTCTTCGGCTACTATCTCTGTTTCTATTGTAGTTATAGCCGGGATTGCAGATTACTCAGTCTCCTTTATATCAGCTTCTTTGATTTCCTATTAAGAATGTTTCTCATTTGTTTCTGGACTGCTGCTTATCTCACCAAGGTCACTGTTTATACTATCAGTAACAGCGGATTGTTGGGAGTCTACTTCTACTTTCTAATTCTTGAAAGGGGAGGCGTCCACAATCAGATCAAGCGAATCGGATGCTGAGTCCTGTATTTCCTCAGCCTTTTCAGATACTTCTTCTTTGTGCTATTCGTTTGACCACTTCTCTGTTGAGTTGCTGATGACTTCCTAAATAAAAACATTTTTATTTATTTCAATTTGGGCATCGGCTTCACTGACTTTTCCGGATATATTTTTCTTCTTCATTAAGCTCATTACCTTATCCAAGTATTCCCTTGTCTCAGCAATCATTGCTCTGAGGCTCTTAGAAAGTCCTTGCAGATATTTGTAAATGAACATCTGCTCTTACTTTAAAGCTTCTTGAGCATTGTAGTTTATCTTATTGAAGGCTCCCAGTGCCAGAATTCCGTTGACAAAATTTATTCGATGCTATCCCTTGTGAATTTAGTTGCTCCAACTGATTATTATGTCTGTTCCTTATATCTTCACATTGCTATTTTTATGTTTGACATTCAAGATGATAGTCCCTGTGGAGCTTTCCGAACTAGGTTCGACCAAAACGAGGGAGAAAGGATCTTCCACAACCAGTATGTTGATGAGTTTGGGTTTTTTATTGCCTGGCTGTTACTGGACCAACCTGCAATCAATCATATGTCTATTTTCTATTTGGTACTGCTTCCCCACTTTCCACCTGGCAATTGTCTGGTTGAACCGACTAATATAAGGTTCTTCAAATATCTTGAAGTCGTGGTCATGTAGAAGTGGGAAATATGATTTGCTGAGCCGAGACAGTAGAGAGAACAGGATTATATATCTGTACAATGTTTCACGTTCGCTAGTTGGCATGTGTTATTACTATTTGATCTCAGAGAAAGACTCGGCAGAGGAAAGAAAAACACTAAAAGGGATATTGGCTTCGAAGATATGACTCTGATTATTCCATTTTTTATACAGCTCCTCAAAGCATTCAACAAGGCTCGTCATGTTTTGTGGTTTAATCATTCCTTTGAGACCATTTAAACATTCTTCATAGACCTCGAGGATGCTGATTGGAGTTCCATGGGGAGCTAGCTCAGGACAATATAAACTTTAGAGAAGCATAGTTAAATTCTTAACAGTGGCGACTCTGTAATGTGAATAACGAGTTAATCGAGTCAATAAAATATTAAACAATTCTGCTAAGCTGGTAATATTTGATTTGTAGTTGATCATGTCGAGTTTGGGCGTGAGTATTCCGCAATATTGCAGTTCGCTCTATAATAATTAAAGTCAATAAAAATAACACATGTTTAAAAATGCAAGAACATATATTTGATTACATTAGTTATCTATTCTTTGCGCTGAACTGAAAGTATAACGTTTGTGATGATCCATAGAAGAGAATCCCCAGACTCTGAGATACCTTCTCCACTGTTGTAGTTTTCAAGCAGGTATAATATATTGTTGCGGATTGGGTTGTCAAGTGTTTCAGTCTTATTTTTTTCAGCTGCAGCGAACATATCTAGGTAAACATCTACCGCATTAACCATTGATTCGCTCTCCTCCAGAAGATTCATTCCTAGAAAGCTTGAAAGAATATCAACTTATTGTTTAAACATTAGTTCCAGTTGCCTACCTTCTTTTTTTTAGATTTCGTGATCGGTCTCGAAATTAGCAATATCATTAAATAGATATTAGCAGTTGTCTGCCACTTCATACGAAAATTTATCCCAGTAAAAGGGGATTTCGGCTTGGAATTCGCTGGAGTAAGACTTGGGAAACTCGACTGGAGATTAAATTTTGGCGAGGATCTGTTTGGGGATGCGAGGAGAAAACAAAATGTAACAGACTAAGAGAGTGAGTTTATGATCTTTATAGATTCTTAGGAACGAGTTCAACATGAATAATGCCGTTTTTTGGGAGAGATTATTTGTCTATTCCTAATCTTGTGGCCTTGCTATTAGGGATTTAAAGATGACTGGAAACAAACAGTACGAAACGATGGAGTTTCTGAGAACTGTATTCACTCGCTTGCTGCCGTATTGATACAAGTCGTAGAGATAATACAAAGCATCGTGTTGGTCGCTCACTTCCATCTTGACACGGTGTTTCGAACGGCCTTTGCATACCTTTTCCAGAGCCACCCATTGTTCGGAAAGTGCGCAACAGAAATGAATGATGTATAAGGAAAAGGGAAACTTCCCAAAATACGCGTTGAGTCTGCTTGATTTTACTATAATATTTATTTTCAATTAAAGCAAGAGTCATAAGTTGAAAAAAGGTAGAATAGCAAAAACGTACACTTCATGATTCCCAGAGCAAGGTTCATAACGCTGGTTCGCACCATATTGTCAGGATGATTATAGTATTTCAGAGCTTCGTAGACCAACGGGAAGGTACTGAATTTCTAATAATATTTTTATACATTCAACATCGCATACCTTATTGAAGAAAATAGGTAGAATATCCACGTCTAACCTTATTGAAATGCTCTTGAGGAACGAAATATAATATTCAACAAACTACTAATTTGAGAAGTCAGGACAGCAAACCACAAGTTCCGCTACCAGTGGGTGAGCCATTATAAAATTAATCCACAGTGGGTTCTTAATATTGATCAGCATGAGAGACAAGGTTTTTATGACTAGCACATGGTCATAACGCAAGACCCGCCGAAGAAGATCCATGCCTTGACACTCGCAAAAATAACTATATCGATAATCTTAAGAAGGTCCGAAGGATGGTACTCATAGATTTATTCACGGTTTGTGCGATCGGCCTCAGCCAAGAGCTCGACGAGCATTTTGAGTTTGTCGGCGAGGAGTTCTGAGTCTGGTTCAGAATCTTCGCTGAGGGTCATCTGGCGTAGATTTTTAGTGAGTGCCCTGAAAATAATGGTAAATAGACATAATCTTACTAAAATGTGAGAAACTGTTCAGCCATCCTCTTAGATTGATCTAAATAATGAAATGTATAAATTCCTATCTGGTATAAAATTTGATTAATAATAAATATATCAAGTGAGTAAGCTATCTTTGAAATTAACAAAAAAAAATAATCTTCTACATTTTTGCTGATATTTCAAATTTAGTTGATAAATACATTATGTTCATAATAGTTCGTATTGTTTTTTAATCAAAGAAAAAAACATAAATATTGGTATTTGCTGTTATTAAACAAAATATTATTATATTCAAGAGCAAAGAATTGATTATAATACATTTTATTAACTCATTATATTCAAAAAAGAATAACATGAATTCCACATATAAGTAGAGTATATTTTAATATATTTTATTATTATTATACATTTATACTTATGCAAAGTACGACCCTTAAATAAACAACCGAAGATAGCAATCCTATTGAAACCGATACTTTGGACAATTCGTTCGAAGTTGTCACTTTCTTCAGCAACCCTTATTCTCACACCCTCTGTTTCAAAGGCCTTCGGCTATTTATAAACACGGAGGATGGGTTCGCGCTTATCCAAAACAATACCATTAAGAAATATTTCGAAAAAGGTCCATTTCTCGGAAAGGCTGGAGTGTTCCTGTCGAGTCCACTCGACTCCAGTAGCGGGTTAATAGCAGTAGTCCCTGACAAATAAGTAGTAATAAATATTGGCAATAACACATTATGGAATGTCAATCCCTGCACAGTATACATATATGATATGAATCTGAAAACAATCCTTTACGAGAAAGATTTCAACCATCCTATAAAATATCTAAAAGTCACTCATAATTTGATTATTTGTGGTACTAATAAAAGAGTTGTGGTTTACAGACATGATCAAAACGCTTTTAACAAGAAAGAGATGCCCGCAAAGGGCAATGCGGGGATTGTCAGTGGGATGAGACATGGTAACAGATATGAAACCAATATTTTGGAAGGTTTAATTACAAATTATAATAAATACCCTAACAAACTTGACAATGTAAGATACTTTGAAACTGACTTTAAACCCCTTTTCCCGGAATGTGAATACGGGAGAATCAACTACAGTTAGCTGAACTCAAACAATGAGATCGATTACTTTTCCTTTATTAAAGATCCAACAACCATCGCAGTCTACCATGCCTCATTGGACTATCTTGTGGAGTTTCAAGATCCTTTCAAAAACAAGACTGAGATTGGTAAAGTATGTTTTTCCACAGGCTCCAAATATTTAGCTGTAGCCTCCAAGGACGGAACAATTGTCAGGGTCATTAATATAGAAACTCGGAAAGTCTTTACAGAGTTTTATAGAGGAAGATAAAAAAAGAACCTGTTGTGTATGGGATTCTTTGGTAATGAAACGAGTTGGTTTGCTTTGGTGAGCGAAAATGTATCAAACTCTATTGCAACCCTTCATTTGTTCGAGCTGAGAGAACGAATACCTTAATAGCAATATATCCTCAGCAAGTATAAAAGATATTTCAAAGTCTCCGGGCGTGATATCGAGTTGGCTGTGAGAAATAACAAAATGTTGATCATGATCAGTCCGTCAGAGGGATGTCTGGAGCTTATTGATCTGGATCGAGCGGGGACAAAGGGAGCTGAAGATGCCAAAAAGAATGTATCAACCGATAAGTTTTAATTATGGATATCTTCTTGATGAGTGACATCATGTAAAATTTCTATGTTTGACGTGGTATTTTTTATTATTTGTAAATTAAACAAGATATCGAGAATAAGAAATTCTTATAATGCTTATAATTATTTGGATATATTTATAAATATTACTAGATCCTTAATTTCTACTACATACAGACATTTAAATTTCAAACATAAACAAGATGGCAGAACAATTTCAACTCGAATTCAAAGATGAAGCGAACCAACCTTCTGACAACTCTCTTAATAATGCAAACAGGATGTCAACAGGAGACTCCAGTTCCTCTCCTATTGTCACCAATTTCAACTTGAATATGTGTGGTATTGCTGTGGGATTCAAGGCTGCCGCAATCGCACTCTACTTTCTTCTCAAGATTTCTAATCAAGACCTGTTAACGTTTGTGATCGTGCTGTTGATGACTGTGTTTGATTTTTGGGCCACAAAGAACCTAACAGGTCGTAAATTAGTCGGACTAAGATGGTGGAGTCAGATCAATGAACAGGACGGAGAAGAGGAGTGGGTCTTTGAGAGCTGCTAGCCAAACAGACAAATCAATGATACTAATTCCAACATTTTCTGGGCTGCGCAGTTCATAATTAGTGCTTTTTGGGCAGTGATTGTATTGGTAAATATTATTACCCTCAGTATGTTCTGGACTGCCTTGGCTTTGTTCTGTGCCTTTCTTTCGGGAATTAACCTGTACTGTTACTTTAAGTGCAGAGGAGGTACAGTTTATCAATAATATAAAAAATGCGTCTATTTAAACATCCATAAAATATAATATTTTCTAAAAACATGCTGTAGAACATCAGAAAAAAGTGAAGAATCTAGCACAGAGTGTTGGAATAAAGTTCTTACAGAATCGACTCGAGTGAAAGGACGTCTATGTGAATGCTTTGTTTGTTTTTTCGGTAGAGATACACATCTTATTGTGGATCTATATATGTATTTGCAAAATAAATAATGTATTTCTCAGAGTAGAAATAAACATATTTTTATGAGGTTTTGTTAATTTCTTTAGATGTTTTCCCCATTTGAAATATAAAATAATAAATGACATCTTCATCTCAATGACTTTGAAAATTATTAAAAAAGACTTCAAATTATTCAAAAATATTATCATAATTGAACTTTTATGGTCTGCATTTTAATTAAAATGTATATTGAAAGTTCTTTGAGTTTAATCAGATTATTGGATACCACAGATGAATCAACGAAAACTCTATATATGCTATGCATTTTTGATAATATAATACATATTAATATTATTTTTCAACTATATCATACACATAAAAAAAATGTCGATCTACATCGAATATTGTGGCGGATGAGGCTATTATAAACCAGCTCAGCAAGTCCAAGCAGAAATTATGGAGAAGTTACCTAACTGTCCTCCAATTAAACTTGCGTCTGCGTCAGGTAAAACTGGACTCATCGAAGTGTCTGTGGACAGAGGAGGCAAGATGACCAAAGTTTGGAGCAAAGGCAAAAATGATTCCGTCATGGGTGTTGACAGTATTGTGCAAGCTTTGTCCAAAGAGCTGGGTAACAAGTGAGACAAAACATGAAAATATATACAATATATGGACCGTTCTAAGAGACCCTTATGATAATCCAATCCTAAACCTGAAACTATGGAAGGTTGGTTTTGAAAACTGTGGGTCTTGTGATTACCATTTATGAATTGTATAGTTAGTTTCTTTAAAAACAACAAACAATATTTCCACATTTATTAAACTACCTTCCTATTTTTAATTGTTGACTATATGCAAGTTAGTTATTTTCAATGAGTTTATATATAAAATTTATTGAATAGTTTTTAAAGGCTATATGTATTATGTATTTCAAGGTTTTGAGTTTTTTTATTCATATTTAAATTGTGAAAAATCTATTTTTCAAATCATTTCTCAGCGGAAGGGGCTGGAGACTGTGATGGTTCAGGAGTCTCGGTTTTTATTGCAGGAACGACCTCTGTGACTTTGGTTTCCTCTTTGATCCCTCGTGCCTTCTGAGCTGCCTCTCTTTTAGCCTTTTTCTCCTCCTCAGTCAAAACGGGTCGTTCTTTTTTCTCCGGCTTGTCCTTTGCCTCCTCTACTTTCTCAACTCCCTCAGGCTTTTTCTCCTTATCTCCCTTCTCTTTATCTGCCTTCTCCTTCACTTTCTCGTCAAGAGTTTTCTTTTTGATATCACCCTTTCTCTCAGACTCGGTCGTAATGGAGGCGAGTCCCTTGGCTTTACCGTCAGGAGTGAAAATAAACTCATAAACTCTATCCGCCCCGTTATCTGAAGCGTGGATTTTATCAACCTTATAATAACCACGGCGCTCAAACTGCACAAATTGATCCGAGTTAAAGGTTCTGACCAGGGAGTCGACGTAGCAAGCTGAAGGGAATCGAGAGTTAGCGTTGGCGATATCTTCAATCTTGTCCTCCTCCTCAACCTTGGCTTTTTTGATCAAGTGATCGTACTCTACAAGCTCGGCTTTGACTAAATTAGCATTCTGTGCAGATTAATATATTGTATATGATAATAATTTTTTATGTTTACCTTGGCAAGCCAAGTATATTTTTTGGTTGTCTTGAAATCCTTATCCTCTGGTAGATATTGGCCCTCAAAATGAAAAGATCCATCCTCTTGCTGTTTTTTAGAGTTAATTAGGATATTGCCCCATTTCATGAGAGTAATTTTCTCTCCCTCCTTGATTTCCAAAGAGTCTTGATTCTCAACGTAAACTTCTCTATCCCACCACACTGGTCGATGCCCCATAGCCTCGTTAAGAGGGTTCAAAAAGGTTGAATGCGCCTCTGGCACAACTGGACCGTTGGTAATGGTGATTAATCCAGCTTTCTCGATGGTGACTGCCATCAATCTTGGGCAGATTGGGTCAATAATACGCTTGTTGATAGCCCACAACTTATCCCACTCCATAAGGTTAGTGGATTTCGAAGGACCTTGCTCTAACATGAACTCAATCAAGGTCTCAACCCGAATTCCTTTCCTTAAGACTCCTCTCAGAGTGGGAAATCTAGGATCTGACCAGGACTCTACACGCTTACTATCAACAAACCATTGTAATTTACGTTTACTTAACACGGTATATTGTAGGTTTAGTCTGGAAAACTCGTAAATCTCGTGATCGGGAAGACCTACTGCCTTGAGCATCCACTTATATTGTGGAATACGGTCTGCATACTCGTTAGTTCGCAGCACGTGAGTCACTCCCTCGAGAGAATCCACAACTGGGCAAGCAAAATCGTATGTTGGAAATAGAGTGTATTTCTTGCCAGTTCTGTGATGGGGCATCTTGTTCGTTCTGGCCAAGACTGGGTCGCGCATACAGCCATTCTGGGACTTCATATCAATTTTAGCCCTCAAGACGTACTCGTCGGCCTCGCCCTTGACCATTTTCTCATAGATCTCAAGATTCTGCTCGGCCTTCTGAGACCTTGTAGCAGACTCAATGCACTTGAACCTCTCGTCCCTCATCTGCTCAACTGGAGTGTTATCGCAGTAGGCAAGATCCTTCTTTATTAACTCCCGTCCAATTTCAATAAGTTTATCAAAGTAATCTGAAGTGTAGCTGAGTTGATCGTGCTTAACTCCCATGGTCTGAAGATCCTCAATGATGGAGTCAACATACTCCATCTTCTCTTTTGATGGATTGGTATCGTCAAATCTCAGAATCATTTTTCCGTGATACATCTTGGCATAGTGATAGTTGAGCAGGGCGGCCTTGATATGACCAATATGGAGATATCCAGATGGCTCGGGAGGAAAGCGAGTAACAACCTTTCCGTCGTGAGCATTTTTGAGTATGCCTTTGTACTTTGCGTATTGCTTCTCCAAGTCAAGGACTGGGGAAAAGATTTCAGTTTTGATGAAGTCCTTAGTTTTCTCTGCCTCCATTGTGTTGATAGTTTAAGAAGTGGTTATTAATAAATTAAATATACTTGATTATAGAGATAGAGAATACTGATAAAACACATGATATATCGTATATATTTAATTTAATTAACCTCATAATATATTCTTTTACATTGTTGATTTATCATCAAATACTTTTCATCTAAAAATTATATTATATGTACTAATAAATATAGAATTTGGCGAGTTTTGATTATTAAAAACATATATTTATACTGTTTGCGAAAATAGAGCAATATATTAATTTTTGATCTGTCGTCTTAAAGAATAGTTTTTAAAGGCAGAACAAAATAAAAGTGGATAAATGTATGTATGTGTATATATTAGTGGATATCAATTTGAATTGGTTAGGTGTCACACTTAGACGACAGAAGTGGTGGTCGGGCCGTCGTTCAGACTCTCGTACATTTGCCGACTGTACCCGTCGATCGCCAGCTTCTTCCCGATCACCTGCCAGCAGACCTCCTCCAGCTCGCGGCCCACCTCTTCCCGGAACGCGCCCCACTCGCGCCCAGCCGCCTCGGCCTTCGGGTGCTGCGCCGCCGCCAGGTCGCCCACCGCCTTCTCGTAGAATGACATCGACTTCTCGCAGTGTCTGGCTTCCTGGAAAGTAAAAAATAAAGAATAAAAATACAGACAATCGCAAAAATATTCTCATTTATACTGCAGCAATCGTGCGGCACAGACGGCCCAGACTCATCTCCTGACCCACTGGCTCGACCTCCCCCTCTACTTGTCCGTGCAGTTCCTGGGCCAGTTGCTCAGCGCGGTTCGTTTCCGCGACCAACCCGTCCTCCAGCTGCGCACAACGCGTCTGCCACTCCTGCTTCTCGCGTTGTAACGACTACAGTGCCAGTGCCAACTGCTCATTTTCTTCACGAAGCCTGTCCTGGCCTTCGCTGCTCCCGCGTGCCTGTGTCTCCAACTGCTCCAGTCTTACTGACAGGCTTTGGCGCTCGAGTGCCAACGCCTGCAGCTCATGCTCGAGTCGGACGATGGCCTCGTCTTTGCCCGCCACTGCCTCGTCGATCATCCGCAGCGACTTCAGTTTCTGCTGCTCCTCGGCCTGCGACTCCTGCGACTGCAGACTGAAGATGTGCTGCTTGGCGTCCTCGTACAGTCCCTGCAGCTCCGCCAGCGAAGCCGCACTCGTCATACATCGTTCCTCAAACTCCTGTTGCCTTCGCTCCGCCGCCTGTCGCGAGGTTTTCTCCTGCTCCAGCCGTCCCTGCAGCTCCTCCGCCCGCGACTGCTGCCGGTCCCGCTCGATGGACAGGATACGATTGTCCTCCTGCAAAGAGGCCGTGGCCTCCTCGCAGTCTCTGAGTCGCTGTTCCAGTCCCTGACTGGCTGCGCCGTACTGGTTGACGAGCAGCTGGGCTTGCGACTCGTTTTCGCGCTCCTTCACCAGCCGTCGCCTGAGCTCGTCCGCCTCCTGCTGCAGCTCGCGGTTCATCTGCAGCAAGTCGTCCATCTGCTGTCGTTGACTTGCAGAGCCTGTGCGCACGTTGGGGTCGTTGCCGTCCTCCGCCTCCCGCAAAAGGTTGCCCAGCTACGCATTTTCGTCGAGCAGGCGCCGGCACTGGAGGTTCTTCTCGTGCAGTTCCTTCGACAGACTCGCCATTTTCTCCTGGACTTCTTGGTTCACGCTTTCTCTCTGCGCCTCTGGGCCTCGCGAGGCCAGGAACAGGTGCGGGTTGATGCCGTTGTTCGGGCGACTGGCTGATTACTGCTGTTGTTGCTGGTTGACTGCGTAAACGAGGTTGGAGCGGTAGGCGGGACTCTGCGACTGCTGCTACCGTGGGGGCGAGGCGACCCGCTGGGCCTGCGAGTGGGAGGGCGAGTGGCCGGGACTGGGGTTGGGCTTGTAGAGGTAGGGCGTCTGGTCCTTGGCGCGACGCTGGATCTCTTCGCGGAGCTTCTGGTCGCGGATGTAGGGGTTGGTGGAGAGGATGGTCTTGGGACTGATGGGGTAGGCGAGGCGGTTGTGCTGGGTTACGTTGTACTGCTGTTGCATTCTGGCTTGGTTGTGTTTGTAATTATTTTTTTTTCCTTTAGAACAGTATCGACTTGCTAAATCTGATTTTGATTATTTATTCTTAATGGTTTATGGAATTTTTATTATCAGAACATAGCTTAAAATATATGGATTTCGATTTCAAAGAATATATCAAGTTAGCTATTCTTTAATGATGCTAAACAGTCGTGGAAGGAAATACTCTTCGATCTGGCATAACAGCTTCTGGTTCGAATAGATTTTGTAGCCTTTGCAACTAATTTTATCGAGTGTTTTATCGCCCACCTTGATATCTACGTGGCCATTAAATTCTATTTATCTGAAATATTCGATTTTATTTTTCGTCATATTCTATCCGATTGGTTTTTTAGGCTCGATCATCGTTTTCTTGTAGATTTCTAAATCCCAACTAATTTAATTCATATAGTATGGAGATATACATAAATTAAGATTTAATTATTTATTATTTTAAATTGATCTTTTTACAATGATCTGGCTATGACAACGGGTCTTTTTAGTTAATCCGTTTAAGGAATCAACTTTACGACTCTTTGGATCAATGGAGTTCCAATACTCGATTGGATGATTGGGCAGAGGATTTGTTCGGCGTTTGGCCACACCATCTCTTTTTCTTCAAGAATGGAAGTGATGATGTTAGATTTACATACTGACGAAAGCAACTTTGTCATGGAGCCATCGTGTGTGTGTATTAATCGTAAGATCAAGTTTTACGCACTAATATCGATGATGGGACTACGCTTCAACAATTTCATTTTACAAACAAATAAAAATAAAAATTATATTATAATAGTATAATTTAGAATATCCCACAAAAGCTCAAAAATCTACTTAAAGAATCTAATGTTTATATCTTAGAATATTAAATTAAGGCTGACAAACAACTCTTGTTTTTTGCGATTACTCGACAGATGTATCCCATATTATCTGCTTCAAAAGTCGAGTTGTTTCTGACAAAAATCTATCATTATATAAAAAAAAAATATATCCTCTCCAAGTTCTTTACTATCTACCAGCTACCTATTCAATCATTATTTTCGGTTAATACTTAATTAAAATTATATTTTCCTGATCTTAGTCCTTTATATTTTGAGATCGCTAACCATGCTTAATATAATACTCATACACACTTACATAAATAACCATAAATCAAAAATAGAAGACCACATTTATTCATGGATAATCTCTCTTTAAAGCGGCCTGCAATCTTCGTGAACCATGGTGGAGGACCAATGCCCATCATTAATCCCGAATCTCATCAGCAGATGCATCGCGACCTTAAATAATTGGGAACCACATTCTCACCCAAAGCTATCATCGTTCTTTCTGCACATTGGGAATAAAGTGTTGTTACTATACTCGATAATGATAATCCCGGCCTCCTGTATGATTATGGAGGGTTTCCTCCCGAAAGCTACCAACTAAAATACCCAGCAACTAGCACTCCTGCACTCCGAAACACCGTCATTAACTCTTTGACGAAATACGGTTTAAAAGTGAGCAAAATCACTAAACGAGGACTTGATCATGGTGTGTTTATTCCTTTATTGCTAATGTATCCCAAAGCCAATATTCCTGTAATTCAAGTCTCTATCTTAAGTTCCTACGACCCTGTCCAAAACTTTGCCCTCGGACAAGCGTTGAGTCCACTCCTTAACGAGGGGTTCATGATTTTAGGGTCGGGCATGTCATATCATAATTTTTCTGGATTTGGAAAGAAATCATCAATTAATGACTGTAAAGTCTTTGATGACGAGTTAGCAGCTGTGTGCACCAAAAGCGGGACTGTGAAATAAAGAGAGGAGAAAATAAAAAACTGGACCAAAATGGCAGCTTCTAGACAGTGCCAACCCCGAGAGGATCATTTGGTACCATTTTTTTCTGTTCTGGGAGCAGCAGGAGAACGGGTCGGCCAGAGATTACAACTTGAGTTGTTTGGGATGACCTTGAGCAATTTTGTCTTCTAATGATTTTTTCCCTACTGAATTTTTGCACATCATTTTTAAGCATTGCCTCCTTGTCTGAAATTTATTGTCTACAATTTATTGTCTACACATTTTTTTTAATATTTAAAGCTAGTTATTGAAATCAGCTAGCTGTTGACAAATTATATTTAACTCTTCTTAAAAAGAACAACGAGAATTAAAAATATAATGTATATGTTTTATTATATATAGTATGGGATTAATATTATTGGACGATATTATAATCATTGTTGAAACCAAAAAAATATTATTATTATTATATATCAATCCAAATGAAAAGATTTAGTACGAGCGAAGTCGAATAATATTCTTCAATGGAACACCTCTTTCAAATATCGGTCGATTAGATTCTCAACTCTACTTCTCCTCTGGCTCTGCCAAGCCTATCTATGCTACGTTGGGATTCCTAGCTACTTGAGTTGCTCATCCAGCATTTCACCTCTCTTCATTAAGAAGGGCAAAAGTCAACTCCCATTCACTATTAGCGTTTGCTAAAAATAGAAGAGTTTATCTCGAGGATAATCTATTGCATCCCAGAGCTGCTGGAGACTGGCGCGCTTCTATTTAAAAATTTTAATTTTACCTATCAAATTGACAAATCGAGGAACGAAGAACTTTATAGTTCAATCCTCATAAGAAAACTCAAAATACTCAACATGCTACTTCTTTCAGGCAATCCTCAGGAAGATTTTAACTTTCCAGTTCAAATATTATCGATCACAAGTCCGCCAGAACTTACCAACAATATTCAAAAGGTTTATTGGATCAACGCTCTAAAACGACTGTCTCGAGGCGAACATCCTTCTGAGTACAACGGTTTGGTCGGCTAGTTAGCCAATTAAGCCTTCCACTCCGAGCCTGTATTTGAAGCAGTCGAAGATATCAGAGATTTTCTTTTCGGGATCGAAACAGAAAAACAAGAAGTAACTAAGCTTCAATAGCATCCTGTTATAATAAATATTCGAAACCTAAATTTGGGGACCACCAAACCTGACATCCGGAAGGCACAAAAACTCCTCAAATGCCACAGGTTTATAGTTGTGACGAGTCAGGAACAAACACTCCCAGCATAACTAATTAAGGATTCGCGAGCCCCGCTCGAGGTCTGGATCGACAAATCTATTGAATATAACTCTCTCATCGGCAACTATGTCTGTACTTAACGCTTCGGATAATTTAAGTGGATGAAAGGACCTTTGACACATGCTTTGGAACAGGGACTTGTCTTAATCCTCAATAATTTCCAGCAGGCCAGTAATGAATTGATCGTGGCTATTAAGAATATCGTTAAAAACGGGTATCTATATATCCAAAATATCGGAAAACGAATCTATGCGGAAAGAGGGTTCAGAGTGGTGGGACTAGCGACTCAGGAAGCGGGATCAGTCAATACTCGATAAATGTTTAGTGATATTGATAGCAAAATAATTATCCATATTGAAGAAAGGGATCCTATGGAGATATTTTTAAGCGAAGTCACTAGAGATCAATCAAGATAATATTTTGTTTAACTATTCGCGAAAAACAGAAGTATGGGATATAGCAAACTTAAAAAACTATGGAATCGCATCAAACTTAGAAGAACTTGTTTGCTTGAGAAAGAGTAGGAATATCGTGTGGATAAGATTTGGGAAGGGCACCTTACATAATCTTTCAAGGAGATGCTTCAGCAGGAACTCGATGAGGTGAGAGGAGTCTACACCTCGCAGAATATCGAGTTTCTTAAATCAGCGAGACAAATATAGATCGGCAGAGGGATCATTCCGAACACTTCAAACCAGAACAATCCGTCAGCCCTAGAACTTGTGCACACACCCTATTCGTTACGTATCCTCTAAAAACTAATCGTCAGCATTACTCTCAACGAGGCAGTATTACTTTCGAGTGAAACTGGGTGCGGAAAGACTACACTCGTTCAATATCTCGCAAGTTTGATGAAAAAGAAACTATATGTGTTTAACATGAATTTGGGAAGTGATGTAAGTGACCTTGTTGGAGGTTTCAAGCCGATAGACGCTAAGCTAATGCTAATGAAACTGCTGTTAAAGTTCTTCAAACATTTTCTGAGGGTGCCATCTGATAAAGACAACTCTATTTTCTTGCAGAGTATGCAGAGATTGTTCGACGAAGGCCACTACAAAAGGTTGCTGGATTCAATGTTGGCCTCTATTGACAAACTATACCCGAGAGTGACCGAACAACGCGAAAGTGATAAATGGGCCAAACTAAAAACTTCTCTCAGAAGACTAAGAGAGAACGTGGACAAAATCGAGAGTAACTTGGTATTCAGCTTCGTTGAAGGAAATCTTTTGAAGTGCATAAAGGAGGGCGATTGGATTCTTATCGATGAAATCAACTTGGCTAGTAATTAGATGCTGCAAAAACTTGTGCCTTTGATTTCAGGCAAAAGCATCACACTTTATGAGAAAGGCGATCTAAAAATTGTACCGAGGCACGACTCTTTCAGGATATTTGGCTGTATGAATCCTGGCAACGATTTCGGAAAGAAAGCCTTACCGAAAAATCTCGAATAACGATTTACGGTACTTCATCTTCCTGAACCCGAGCGCTCTGACGTGGAGATCTTGATTTGTAAAAAATGCCCCAGTCTCACCACAAAGGTTGCTGAACTAGCGTCCCTATATTTTGATGTAAAGAAAAAGAAGACCGTTTCTTTGAGAAATATTTCGCGAGCATTAAACTATATCAACCGAAATACCGATGTTTACGGACATCCTAGAGCCGTGTATGACGGGCTGATTCTAGGATTCGGTTAAAAAGCCATGCTCTAGCAAAAATACAAACCGAAGGACCAGCCAATCAAAAAAGTCTAAGGCTATACAGAGATCCTCGGTTTTAATGTTAAGAAAGGGCAATACACACCTGAGCCCAACGAGATTTCTGAATTCAAGCTGACGACAAAGTTTTAAGAGCATCTTCGAGACCTACTGCGAGCAATATCAGGAACAGAACTTCCAGTACTATTAGAGGGACCGACTTCTGCCGGAAAGACCAGCATGATCAGATATATCGCCAATCTGTCCAACCACAAATGCTTCAGAATTAACAATCACGAACACACCGATGTCTAAGAATATCTCGGGACCTACTACCCCAGCAAAGAGGGTAAGCTTGTATTCAGAGAAGGCCCCCTCGTGCAGGCAGTGAGACATGGATACTGGTTAATTCTCGACGAACTCAATCTTGCCAGATCATAGATCTTAGAGTGTTTGAACAGGCTTTTGGATGATAATAGATAACTTTTTTTGCCAGACTCTCAGAAGCATTTGAAACCTCACCCTGAATTTAGAATATTTGCGACACAAAACCCTGCATCTTATTCAGGCCGTAAAAATCTGTCGAAGGCCTTCCGAAACAGATTTGTCCAAATCGAAATGAATGAGATCACCACTGATGACACCATCCAAATCCTGAGACAGCGGGTCAGTTTGGTCGAACACAGCGAGGAGATCCGTAATTACCTTAGGTCAGTGATTGACAGCCTTTCCAGAATCAGACTAAGGGAAAAAATATTCATTAAGGATGCCACTCTTACTATCAGAGATTTGCTTAAGTGGACGCAAAGGCAACTGAACGATAGCGACCCCAAAAGATCTTTCGCTATGGAAGGTTATTGTTTGTTGGCCGAAAGACTCAGAACCAAGGAAGAGAAAAGCGAAGTCAGGGCCATCCTCTGCCCTACCAACGTCTACCAATTTAATTAAATAAAGCATTACGAAGACTATACCAATCGTGAATTGTCTATTTATTTGGAAAGTCAAGATGTAAAGCTCAATGAAAGTTTTAGGAGAATGTCAGCACTGATTCTCAAAGCCGAGAAAAATAATTAGTTTGTTTTATTAGTCGGAGAGACTGGTTGTGGAAAAACAACTCTCGCGGAACTACTCGCCAGCAAACTGAATAGAAAGTTTTTTAGCATCAACTGCCATAAACATACTTAAGCTTCTGATTTCCTTGGATGTTTAAGACCCTGTAACAATCCCGACAACGATCCGGAAAGAAGACCTTTTGAATTTGTCGATGGAGTGCTTCTGAAGGCGATGCAATAGGGAGGAATATTATTAATAGATGAGATCAACACAGCTGAAGACTCGGTTTTAGAGAGGATGAACGAGGTGCTTGAAGGAGGTTGTATTGGAGTGGAACGCGGCGAAGGTTGGGAGACTATCTATCCCGCTGCTGGATTCTACATTATCGCCACTATGAATCCTTCTGGAGACTTTGGGAAAAAAGAGCTGTCTCCTGCCCTAAGAAACAGATTTACAGAAATCTGGGTCGAGCCAGTAACCCATCCCGCATACTTAGAATCTGCAATCATCAATAATAATAACGACGTTGTTGATATGATTCAGGGTTATCTCCAAAAGTATGAGCAGCCACAAGAAAATATCCCTTCAAAATTATTCTAAGTCCTTTATCACTTTAACTGTCGTTTGGCTCCCAAATATGGGTTAACTAGAAAGCTGATCACGATGAGAGATATTGTGTGGGTGCTTGCCTTTTTGAGGAGGTCCCATAGTACCCATCCCAACACTCCGACCGAAACACGATACGGTTGGGCTTTATGGATTTTACTTGTCGAAGGTGCTGAATTCTACGGCACTATATAGGCTTCTGCAGTCATCAAAGACCTCAAGCAGCTGATCATGCAACAAACGGGAGTCCATGATCTAGATAGCTTAGAGATCTTATCAGTAATGACCGAATTCCCCCTCTTGATCAAATCAGATCTCCCTTTACATCTAATTCCTTTGAGATCCCCCACTCCGCCTAAGTATATTTTCTTCAATCCCCAAACTGAGTTGTCTGACCTGCTAGGACAGTACCATCCAACCAACAAGTCGACATTCACTTGGCAGGACGGACCTCTGCTCGAGGCAGTCAAAACAGGGATTCCGGTATTTTTAGTTGACCTCAATCTCGCCCAACAACAAGTCGTTGAGGGCATAAATTCCCTATTTGATTATCGAGGAAGCATATTCGTGGTTGATCTAGATCAGACCTTTCATAAGCAACCAGGCTTCCGCCCAATAGTGGTGTTGAAGACTAAGGTTTAAGGCGAAAGAAAGATGCTCCCAAATAGTTTTATGAACAGATTCGTTAAGCTGGCACTCAAAGATTTTAAGCCTGAATAAAAAATTAACCATTTGAAAAGCTGTTTCAAAAAGTATTAAAATAAAGAAAGCAACTACAAATTAAATGACTAAATCTTCGATAAGCTTGAGAAACTAATTGTCGAACTCTAAAAAAAAGGATAGCCATTGAAGATATCGAGGCTGGAAATTTTCTGCCATATTTTTATAAATATAGGCTGCCTCAGACACTCTCTGAGACTCGCATTTATCAAGCCAACCTCATCCTCCTCAACTATTTAATTATGTCTCAACAGCGTATTTGGATATTCTAATCTTCCATTTGAAGTAACCAGCGTGGAGGAGTCCATATTACGAGAACTTCCACTTCGAACATGCGACTTTGATATCCAGTCCAAGGATTCTATCCAGGACGTTATTGATCTTCTAATATTGTGGAAGTACACTCCATTCAGTATCACTATAAAAGGGTCTGATTCTCGATACAAGTAATCGTTGATCAAGGTTGTCAGTCGACTCCAAAAACAACCTCTTAATGAGGTGCTTATTAGCAATAGCACTGACACTGCAGAGCTACTTGGGACTTTTGAACAAGTTACTGAAGAAAATTCAATGTAAATAGAGCAGAACGGCAACGCCAGTTTAACTTCGACAAATATGTATAACCTTTTCCTTGAGCAATTTACACTTTTAAATCAAAATGAAGAAATCGTTTCCAAATAACCAGTGTTTAAATATGTTGAGTCAAGGCTTGTGAGAGCCCTCCGCGAACCATAAACCATTGTTTTGGTGGAAGTCTTCAGCGATCACATGGTGGAGCGCATTGAGAAGGGATTGCCAGGAATCTATGAGCGACATCGAAAGTTATTTATCAGTTGTCAAGGTAAAGCTATTAGTAACCTCACTGATACAGCAGAATTCATTTGTAATAGACCATCTCAAGTTGCAATAAATTGTTCAGCAATAGATGGAAATGCCAGCATTACCGAAGTACTCAATGGCAATATTCTAAGTTTAATTCAAAAACCAAATCTGACCAGTTTTCCAGTACTTACAGCTCGACTATCCTATATAATTGTGATGAAATGGATAGATTCTGTCATAAACAAGTTGTCCGGAGAAGAAAAAACTAACAGCCATATTGCGAGGACGAGCGCCTTAAGAGGACTGGCATCCCAAAGTAGCCAGCGCCAGACCCAGCTCTGTAATGCTTTAGCAGCGCTTCGGCTCATCAAAAACGACTTCAACAACTGCTAAGCTTCAAATGATTCACCCTCATCAGAAGAAATATTACAATATATTCACCAGCGAATCTCTACTTCTCACAAAACTATCGAAGATTAGGTCCTGAAGGCGATAGGCTTACACAAAAATATGCCCGAACACCCTTTGAAAGCAGACTATTAAAGAATATACTCTTAACTTGGATTAGCGGATGATATGCCTAAAAATACAACTGATTTTAGGCTCAACTGCTTGGTCAGGTGTTTGTTCGCCATCCACCCACAGGAACTCGACAGAGCCTTTGAAGACTTTGATTCTCAAGACTATTAGTGGATTCGTAAAATGTCTAATTCTTTTAGACGGCTATATCTGATCGATTAACAAGATTTCAGAGCATGGGGAACAAAGATTCTTAAGGTAATACGTAGTGACAACTCTTTGATGGCGAAATTCAGAGGATAGTTGTCGAGAATAAGTGTCGCAAGTGAGATCGCTTCCGGATTCGAGCTGATAATGCACGAGTCTCTGCATGGTGAGGAAGTGGTTGCCAAAGTGCCAATCTTGACGAGCTCAAAAAATGTCCTGGAATATTTAAACAACTAACTCGAATATTTCTGGCCTTTGTTACACACGATCGATTCCAAAATGGTTCCTCGCCTCTCTACCATAATTCCTGAGCATGAGCGGTGTGTTATAGAATCAATCGAAACTCTTCTAAAAAATATAGACTTAGCACAGGTTGGAAGAACAATAGCTGATCTCTCCATCAAGAACTATCATGTCTATTCACTTCTTCTCAGCGAAATCAGAGAAGTCGAAGAGGCAAAACCAATAGACGTAACGGGAGCCGTAGCATGGATTCAGATGAAGATGCAAAACCAGTCTGATAACGACCAACGTGTGTCTCAGACTTCAGTCGCCAAGCTGGGCAGTATATTGTATGAGCTGTTTCGACCAGTGGAACCGATCGACTCTAATTTGAAGTTCCACTGCAATAACGAAATTAAATTTAGAGTGCTGAAAAAATTCATTGAAGATGAAACCAACTTTATTGAGACTTACTCTCTTGTATGCTCAAAGCGTTACACTCCATTTCTGCCATGTACCAAAGTCGTATATTTACGAAGGCTCCTCGACCAAGAAATAGCCAATATGCAGGTAGCCAGCCAGCACATCGTTTGCAGGGGAGGGGCCGACAATATTGTATCTCTCCGGCAGTTTTATGAGCTGTTGGTCAGCGAGTGCAAGATTTTGGAATAATCAGGTGACAGTACTCGGTTCTTCAGGAATTTTTACCCAGTCTACTACTATCGCTTCAGAGATATTCTATATCCTTTGTTTGTTGCTGTTCTCATTATCGAGCAAGAAAAACAAAAGGCATTGCTTACAAATCAATGTTAGTCCTTGAGCAGGCCAAATGTATTTGATCCCTGTGCTCCCCAAAAGTCAATAAGGGTTCTGGTCGAAGAATTTACAAACAGAGAATAAATTGATAATTTTAACGAGGATAGAGCTAAAAGACATATACTTCTCCAGAAAAAACTACACAATATGATCATTGAAGAATTTACCAAAGAAGGCGTACAGAGACGCAAGGAGCAATAGGAGGAGGATTTCAGGTAAAACTTCGGTAAAAACAATAATTCTAACTTCGAAAACTCTCTGTCGGACCCTTTAACTTCTCTCTACAAAATATTCAAGTCCACATCAACCGATACCTACACATTTGCTCTTCGCTCAATCACTGAGTCAGACTCTATTTCGAAACTATTTATTTTGGCAGAGATACTGACAACTACTCCCACTCCCCAAGCAATCAACATCTATCAGCTTCCCAGCAGCCAACACTCTATGGTTCTGGCAACCCAGCTTTCTCAACAGCTTGCAGTTCTGGTCCCGCTTGTAAAGGCCTACGATACTGAGGCTTCCAGAGGCATCTGTTTGTTGATTAATACATGTCTCGACATGAAGGTCTTCAAAACTGAAATTTACAAAGTATTGACAGCCTGTGAAAATATCATAGACAAGATAATCGCTCTCAATGGTACTCTACCAAAGGCAATGCAGGTTTCCTGCGACGGTTTGATCAAGAAGACTATGTAGCTTAGAAGAGTCGAGGCCAAAAATTGGAACAAGATGTTGAGTTTGAAGGAAGAAAAACTTGAGAAAACAGATCTTGTTGAATATATACATTTTTGCAGGGATCTGTGGGCCTCAGAAATAACTGAAAGCCACAACGGAAAACTTCTTTTCGAAATATGTAATACTTTCCTCGAGAAGTCAAATATTGGAGTTTTTAAATTTAGACTGGCCTGTCTCGAACATGCGCTCTCGAGGCTCGGCAAATTTGACTATGTGGAAGAGGGCTTTCGAGTTCTCGGATACTACCGGTACTTCACAGATGAGGTCGAGCTCAAAATCACAGAGATCAAGAACCAAATCACGAAAGATATCAAAGAGAAGACTGACCTCCAAGGCTGGAAGGCAGATAAGTATTCGATATTTAAGGATACCACATAAAGTTTCCAGAAGAAGATTCACAATCTCCTCAAGAAATACGAAGATGATCTGAAAGACATCCTGCCCAATATTATCGTCAGTAAAAGAGCGAAAGACATAGCAACCTCGATAGGCGGATTTGCAGATAAATACCCAGAATACAAAGTTGATAATCTCGATTAAGGGGAGGACAAACAGAATGAATAGTCTATCCTCGAAGAAGGAGGCATATAAAATAATGTTTACGAAAATCAGATTAAGAATATATTCACGAGCATTGCCGACCTGAAAGAAGAGTCCCACAATAATCAATCTCGAATGAACGTATTGAGATCTCATCTGAAAGAGTTATAGGAACTGCTTCCTTACTCAGCTGCTCCTCCAGTCCATCGTGCACCCAATTTTAAGGTGGTATTTAAGCCAGAAATGGCCAGTAAAGCTTAAAAACATTATTACGGAATCTGGTAAAAACTGAATCAAAGGAGTCAAAACGTGTGGGAAAGAGATACTGTCGATAAGATGTGGAGTACTGTAGAAAATGGATGGAAAAAAATCAACAACCAGTTTTAAGAAATACATAAACAGCCAGTCGCAGAAACTAGTGAACAATGGAGGTAGAAATATATATGGATAGAAGGAGTCCTCTTTAATTATAATGGTTGGAAAATCGACAACCCCGTCGAGGCTCCTTCAACTGCACATCCCTTTGTCGTCAAAGAGATAAAAGCTTTAAATCACGTTCTTGCAATATAAAAGAAAAACATCCTTCGATAAATAGAGCAAGCTAATATATCATCTATACTATTCGACGATAATGAGGCCACATAGTTTTATTCCATGATTAAGCTTGTCCATATCCTTGCAGCCATTGTCTTAAACCTATCAAAATCAGGTTTTTGTATAAAAGATGAGCAAGAAGGCTAACCCCAATCAGGAGAAGACGAGGAAAAACAAGGTATGGGACTTGGAGAAGCAGAGTGTGATAATGATGCAAAAAACATCGGAGACGAAATCGAGTTTGAAGAACAGCTTCAAGGCCTCAAAGGTGATAAGCAAGAATAACAAAAGGACATGGACAACAAGGAGAACGAAAAGGATTTTGAAATGTAAGGAGATTTTGATGGATAAATGCAAGAGGTCCCTGAAAAGGAAGGAGAATCTAAGTAGTAAAAACCAAATGATGCAGATTAAAAATTCGACTCTGTTGAAGGCAATGATGATTTCTAGATGGACAGAGGACAAAATAGCGAAGAAGAAGAAGGATAAGACGGGGAGAAAAACCGAAAAGAAGAAGATCTGTAGTTTAGGACGGATAAGAAAGCAGGAGAAGAGTAGAACATTACTGCTAAATAGGATAACAAGAATAAAAAGGACAAACGGAACATCGATGACTTCAAATAACAAGGGGAATAAGAGGAGGAAGAGGGAGAAGAGGACTAAAATATGGAAGGCGGATAAAAACTCGACCCCGAGCGTATGAAGGAAGAATCAGGGGATGAGTATGAAGAACAAGATTCGGAGGATAATAGGCCAGATCCCAACCAGGAAGGCTCCGAGCAGAATTAAAATATATCAATGGAGTCGGAAAACTAAGAAAACTAAGGAGAGGGAGATGAGATGGATGTTGAAGAGAAGTCAGACCAGGAACGACCCAGTGAAGATGTGGAGTAACTGCAAGAAAGCCATCAGAAATAGGGCGAAGGGAGCCATCAAGACTAAAATTCAGAAAAAGCCCAAGGTGAGGAATCAGAAGAGGAGGAGAAAAACCCAAGACAAAAACCAAAACTTAAATCTTTGAAAAAACAGAAATAGGCTGCCTTCGGGACAGAAGGACCAGAAGACAACGAGCTAATCAACTAAGATAACAAGCCCACCAACGGAACTGAAGAGACAGATAAAAATTAAAACAAGACTCAAGGGGTCGAAGCAGAAAAACAAAAGAGTTCTTTTTCGAAATAGTTTCTGGAATCCGTGATTTCGGCTGCTAGCGAGGCAGACAGAGAGGAATTAAGAAAGGATCTGAATGTGGTTGATAACAACTCACTGACCAAGCCGATCGCTGAAGAGGAGGAAAATGGAGCGTAATCCTAAGAATAGTAAGCACAAGGAAAGGACAAAGACTACGAATATGGACTAGCTGACGATTCTAATATCAAGACCAACTTGACTGCAAAGAAAGACAAGGACAAAAGGCAGCAGGAGATGGATGTGGAAGAATAGCCAGAAAACAAAGTCTAAGAACCTCAAAAGTAAAGACAAATACAAAATCCAGCTGAACAAAAACTTGAAGAGTAGGAACAGAAAAAACAAGAGCCTCAGGCTAGATCGAAGAGGAAGGATAAGAAAGGAAAGAAAGAAATATTGCCAAAGATTTAAGAGGAACCTTTGGACAAAAAATAGTCATAGTCTTCATAGATAATTTAGAACTAAAAGGATGAAACCTTCAAAATTGAACCGATGAGAATGGATGTCGAGGAGGAAATCTCCATGATCAAATTCGAAAACATCAACCCACCAGTTCTCGAGAACAAAGACCATCTTTTAACAGAAGTGCAACCATCTATCGAACACTCAGTGTTTTCCGAAGCCGAGCGAGCCTCCGTCCAACTCTATGAAGAGTTGAAAGCAGTACTGGAACCTCAAAAAATCGCATCTTATCAAGGAGACTACAAGACAGGCAAAAAGTTGAACATGAAGAAGATCATTCCCTTCATCGCCTCAAACTATCGTAAAGATAGGATCTGGCTGAGAAGAGCGTAGCCTACTGATAGGAATTACCAAGTTAATCTGAGCATGGATGACACCAAGTCGATGGGAATTAACAACGTTGGAAACCTGGCTCTCAAAGGCCTTCTCGCTCTGGGGCTTGCACTCTCAAAGCTAAATATAAATCTCTGCATCAGTCGGATGCGGGATACAATGCAAGTACTACATCCCTTCACATAACCCTTCTCCGAGTCTGCTTGTAAAGGGATCAGCGAAAAATTCAGCTTCGCTTATGACAGCACAAACAGCTACAATCAAGTTATGCAACGCTTCATGGGCGAAAGCATTAACTACTTCAAGGCTAACTCGAATCCTGGTGATTCCGAATTACACCAACTCTGTTTCATTTTGTCCGACGGCAGATTCAACAAGCAGAGTGTCCGACCTTTACTCGTAGAAGCGGAGAAGCTGGGACAGACATACATCTTCATCATCGTGGACAAATAAGAAGATTCGATTTTGAATATAGAGGCCCCTTTCTTCGATGCGAAGACTAACAATTTCAAGATGAATAAATATATGGACGATTTCCCGTTCGCATACTATCTGATTGTGAAGCACGTATAAGAAATGAGTGAGATACTGGCGGAAGTTCTGACCCAGTATTTCGAGCAAAGATGATGGAAAATATTGTTAGATTATATTTTATTTAAAAAGATATGTATATTGATACTAATTTTTTGGCAATCTTATTATATTGACAAACAACAACAATAAATACTTTTTATTTGAAAAACTTTAAAACAACCATAATAGATTTACATTAATATATTTTTATATTTTTTTTGTTCCCTATATATATATATTTTTTTTTTTAAATACTATAATATTAATTAAATAACAAGGATTAATATAAATATATATAGAATAATGATCCTTTGGAAAAAAACAAACACCATTGTTTCCTTAAGCAGGCTGGTGATTTCCCAGAAGATCTCAGCACCTTACGTCAAGCATAGTTAGCTCCAATAAATTTTAGACAAGTACCAGCATAGCGATAGCAAAATCAATCAGGCGAGAATGTGGGCCTAGTACTTTAAACACAGAGTCAAAACAGGCCTTAAGAGCATGAAATAGGAGGCTTATGAATTTAGAGATCTTGCCAAAATTCAAAATCCAACTCCAGAACAAGAAGACAGGATGAAGACTATTCGCAAAGATATTAATAAATTGTTACCTGTTCTGATTATTTACATACTGCCAGCAAGTCCGCTTTTGTTTCTCGGCTATCTCAAATACTTTCCGGACTCCCTGCCGACTTGGTTTGAGGTTGACAAGGAATACCATTAAAGACACCAAACCTATAACCAAATCAAGTTAGATACCACCAGACATGTGGTCCATCGACACCTTCAACACAAGCCGAAACTCGAAGAAATGGAGGACAACGAAAATCTCAGATAACTGGCTCGGGCATTGACTGGAAAGCATATTGATGGAACTCACATCATCAGTTCAAT
>JAHDVE020011791.1:0-135823 GCA_022606495.2 Halesus radiatus
TTTAATTTCTTTTGTTTCGTTTGTTAAAAATTTATTTGATTGTTTGATATTTTTTTTCCTTATCGCTAAACTGTTGTTATTAATTTATAGCATGACCTTTTTGTATTCTGTATTCATTTTTGTATCTGAAGATCGCGATAGTATAAAGTTAGACTTCTGTTATTTTCGCTAATGTCCCGAATAAAATAAATCATTGAAATGTGTATTTCTCTTTGTTCCAGGTAAGTACTCCACCGGCCAACTTTCGCACAGACTCCGTGTTCATTCATCTCACGTAATCTCCGGAAAGTATTTTTCTCCGTGTATTTATTATTTATAGATTTCGGCAGATAAAAGTTTTCAGCGAAAAAAAAACACATTTTCCTATCACTTAAATTGAAACGTCTCAATGTGGATACACCTAAAATCGTTAATGTTTAATCTTTGGTCAGTTCACATCTTGCTGGAGGAACGATAGTTTCTTTAGGTCGTAAACGTTTAACGACTTCAGTGGTGCCCTCTCGCCTCGTCCGCATCACGCCGCAGGGGTTCTTCCTGCCATAACCCGACTTAATCCATTCTTCATTCATTATGTTACGCTTCATGAAGAAATGTTAATTTTATTCATAGGAAACGAAAATGTAGATGAGTTTTTCTTCTTTATAATTGCGAGCATTCCGCAATGAGACTTCCTTTGTTCTGTATAGTCACGACACCAAGTTGCACTTTATAATAAAAGTTTTTATTTCGTGGAATTTATTTTCAGTTTATATTATTGAGCGTTTACTTTTTTGTGTGAAGCCGCCACTTAACTTGCTCCTTTGTGCGTTTGTTCTCGTTTCGGGTCGACACCTCTGCGGGTTGCGACTGCCAAAATGCATTATTCCCCGCCACGTTCGGTCGAGTGCCTGTTGCTGACACCTGCCATTTGCATATCACTTCACCTCCGTGAATGCTTGCCCTTTTTTCATTTCTTTAACGTAATTATGAATCTGCCCACCCGATTTGTTCCTGAATTTTTATTCACCGAATAAATTACGAGGAACAAGACATCAAATATAATATTCACACGCCATTAATGTCAGCTTCTATTTTATTTCCCGATAAAAAACGTTAAAATTCAAATGTTCGGGTCCACGTTTGTCACATTCAATGAATTATTCCTTGACGATTTTTATTTGAGAGGATTTCTTTTCCGCTATTTATTTCGGATATATCTTTCATCTCTCGTGTTTCCATCACAAAAACTTGAATACGCATCCAATAACATCCTTCTCGGCTTAGCTAGACGACTTTTAAAACAGCATTATTCAAAAGCACTTTTCTTGTCGAAGTTTTCTGCTAGTTTTTCTTGGCGACGGATATAAGAGGGAGTGTATCGTTCAGATATTATCTATCGTCTAGTAATAAACGTGTCACCAACTGACAGCCAAAAAGTACACATCATTGTGCTGTCATTAATCACCGCTTAAGCTATTCCTTAGGAGCCATTTATAATAATATTATTTATTACTCGGCGAATTCTTAGGACTACTACTGTTAGTTGGTATATAACTGCACCACATGTTTTCCACGTAAATGTAAGGTGCTTTATAATGTTAGTTGGTATACACCTCCACCACATGTTTTCCACGTAAATGTAAGGTGCTTTATAACGTTAGTTGGTATATAACTGCACCACATGTTTTCCACGTGGTGCAGTTATCATTTTTTATTGGCAATTCTTAAGATTAACAAAATAGTTTGTTTCAATGATTAAGACGAGAGTGTTACGTATACTTATTCATTCATGTTACTCTATAGTATGTATGTCTCTCTTGGACGTTAAAAGTTATATTGCTTCAACAATTTTATCACTAACTATTCTCAACAGTACTTGGAAGCTTCCGAAGTTTATACAATTTGGTTTTGTGGTGCTTAAAAAGTCCGAAACTAATTTCTATTTCCTTTTTATCTCTTTGAAGCTTTTTATCTGATATCTCATAAATGTATCGCCACCCGATTCTGAGACGGGTTAAGGAAGCGATTTTTAATGCGGTTCTTGAAGAGGAACGGATTAAATGCGGGAGAAAAGACAAATGTTAGAATATCGTTCCACATGCTCGCCGTTTTATAAAAGAACACGTCGGATAAACGACTCATTCGCATGCTGTCGACATTAATTTATTGTGAACGAGTATATCACTCTTGTCGACTAATTTTGAAGCACGAGTGTTCATTGGAAATGTATATATCTACCTACATAAATATTATATCATAATAATTAATAATATAGGTACATTTTGTCTGGATATTCAAATGTCTGTGGATGAGACTTACGTCAGGCTGAAGTAAGCCGAAGACATTCTGAGTTTGATAATGCCTTCAAAAAGCGTAACATCTGTCACGCGTTAATATAACTAATAATAACTTTACCCAACAAAGCTTTTAAAATCCCCTTGAACAATTAAAAATATTTATTATAGTAAGCACACAGCGCCAATAAAATAAGAAATCTTGCACTGTAAATAATGGACGAGTAATATGTCGTATATTAATTTTAAAAAAATCTATATAAACAAACCCACTCACCCGCGGACACTCTTCTTCATACATATATACAGGGTCTGTCGCAAAAGTATCGAGAAATTTTTTTTTCACCAATTTATTGCCAATAATAATAATAATAATAATAATAATGTTTTTATTTAATTTCTAATACAATTACAAACATGTTATATTTAATACGTAAGAGAAATTACAGGTACTTATTTAATATTTGTAAAACAATGAAGAAATATACTAAAAATAAAAAAATAAATAAATTCAGAGATATTTAAATAAATTCAGGCAGTGGTGAAGATCGCGTCAATGAGAAGAGATTCTTTCAAGAATCAATAGAATTTCCCTTTTGAATCTTTCCTCACTGACGCAAAATATGTCGATATCCTGTGAGATTTTGTTCAGGAGCAATATACTCCTCCCCACCGGGAGAACCATTGGCAGGTTGGTTCTACAGGTAGGAAGATAGAATAATCTATGACGACGCTGTCTTAGATAGTCATCAGGAACATAAAGACTTATGCGTTCCAAAATAGCTGAATTCTCTATGGAGCCTCGCAGTAGTCTAAAAAAGTGGGTAGCGGCATACCCCTCTCTTCTGAGCTGCAGGGAGTGAAATCCAAGCATGCCCAGAAGAAAGTTAGTTGGATAAAGCCACGTATAGAGTCCGTACTCCCTCATGTAAAGAAATCTCAAAAACTTTTTCTGAACCCTCTCTAACATGAGGGAGCACCCCGTCTCGTGAGGATTCCAAATAGCCGACCCACTCTCCAGCCTACTACGGACTAAAGAGAAGTATAATATTCTAAGAGTACGAGTATCCCGAAAAACCCTCACGGTCCGAATGACAAATCCTAACATTTTTAATGCAGATTGACATACCCCTTCGATATGAACACGAAACGTAAGTTGACTTTCATAATAAACGTACAAACACGCAATATTCATCAAAATACGCCCCTTGGATGTCAATACACTTTTTGTAGCGTTTCTTCCAGTTTTGGAAGGCACCCTGGAAGACAGAACGGGACCCCTTTAAGGCACTTCGTCGAAGCAGTTTTAACCTCATCCAACGTCTCCAATGGCGTCCCTTTAGGCTTCGCTTGATGCAAGGAAACAAAAAGAAGTACGGTGGTGCTAAGTCGAGACTGTACGGCAGTTGCGGCAGTTTCGCCACGCCTTGATTAGCGAGGAACTCCTGAACGACGAGAGCTGAGTTTGAGGGGGCGTTTTCGTGATGCAAAATCCAGGTGTTGGCGATCTTCTTTCGAACGCGGCGAATCCTTTCGCGCAACCGTTTCTTTGTCATGTTACACTTCTCCGCTATTAAGCGGACACTGAGACGACGATCAGACTTTAACACTTCCCACATTTTTGTGACGTTGTCATTAGTTTTGGGAGTTGACGGTCGTCCAACGCGCACATCGTCTTCAATTGATTCCCGGCCGTTTTGGAATTGTTTGTGCCACTCGTAAACTCTTGCATGTGACATGGCTTCATCTCCTAAGGCTTCCCGAATCGTGGCCAGGGTCTCGATACCGGTTTTTTTTAGCCGAACGCAGAATTTGATGGCTGCCCGCTGCTCCAGCAAATGTTGCATCTTGATTTCCGACGCAACGACAAAACACACTGCGCGGATCACTGTGCTAGCTCTACCGTTGCTCGGAGAGGACTGAGCAGCGGCGCGTTTGGTAGCTGCGATTTCCCCCTACCGTCCCCACCAATCGGCGCATCCCGCTACCCTTTCTAGCGCAGTCAGGAATTTTTTTCTCAATACTTTTGCGACAGTCCCTGTATATGAATATATATATATATATAAATCTAAAACTCAGCTTCCGAGATTACCAGCAATATTAAAATAACACAAATTGTTCCTCCACACCATCCATAAAGATGAAATAAGCCCTGAGGGAAAAGATCTCCATTAGAGCCCCCTGTGTGGAGTTTATCTAAAAAGTGTTTAAAAGTACCTGTCGTCACTGAATAATTGTGGGTCCTTCCTTCCCTGTTTCGTTAAAAAGCTCTAAAATCCTCCACTTTCCCGTTTCATAAAGCCCTCTGTTCGATTTTAAACCAGAGTTTTGAATAAATAACAGCATTCATACTTCAGAGTCGTAACCCAACAGTTAATCTACTTATTTAAATATGCCCTTACACATATACGGATTAGAGCTAATGTTTAGATAGTAAATCGCCGAGAGTCGTAATCGTGATTCTATTCATGGGATGTTAATTTTCAGTCCCGTAGCTGGAGCTATGGTGTGTTTGTTTTACTTTTGAATAATTTATTTCATTGTGACCGCAAGACAATGGGCGCTCTTCTGCTACTCGATGCAGATAATATTTTGAGATGAATTAAACTTTCGTAATTTAATATTTATTGATGGAACCACCTATTAATATGTAACTGATTTGCTACCCCATTTCTCCCAGGAAAGTTTTATTCTCTCAGTGTCTTTCAACATATTTATTTTTCTTATTGAATAATTGAAAAATTTGGAACAAACAATACGGGGTCTGTTTTCTTGACAGTCAACTGGATATTTAAAAGCTTCATAGGTAATTACCTAAATTACGCCGCGAGCTGAAAATAGTTGCTCTGAGCTAGAAATTCGAAACAGAAAATGCTTCACAAATTTAATAACGCCATTTTTTTTTCGCTGCCTATAGAAAACTATGTATTAGTATATTGTCTATGATGTAATCACATTTCCCAATAACATCTATAACAATTTTTATGTGAATATCACACGAGTCCCAACTTGCACCCAACTATCCGGAGCCAGTGGAACTATGGCATCCCTATTTTATGAGGCTGAATGAAGTAGGTATAAGAAAGTGGATAGTGGAGAAGTACCTGGCTATTTTGATCTGATTACCAAACACGGCTAAAGCCATTTCAAGCAACGTTTCGATTCTTAATGTTGGTCTTTCACCAGGGCGATACGAGAGTATCTACCACGTTTTGTTTTCAAGATCGACTCATTGAGATTTATTATATCGGTGAACACAAATATTTCAATATGATCTTTCACTGAAATTAAACTACGTAGTACATATTTAAATATGCTCCAAACTACATAATTTTTGTAATGTATTACTCGAATTATTAAAATTTTCTTCTAAAGGGTTTTGCAACATTGCCTTTCCTTCCCTCTTTTTGTTATTTTTTATTATTTATTAAGTTAAAAGAAATACATAATTATTTCACATTCTTAACTTAACTATATACATATTATATTAATTAATTACATACATACATATTATATGAATTAACTACATAGATACATATTATATTATTTTTATAAACAATAATTATTAGCCTGAAACACTCATCCAAATTGAAAAAACCTTCCGAGAAAAGATAAATGTCGCCGACAGGACTCGAACCTGCACCCTTCTGATATCCGGTCAGATGCTCTACCGTTGAGCTACGTCGGCTTATCGCAAACCCGCCAAGTTAATCAATATATACTAGTGTTTCATTCAATAATTATTGGTTTTATTATATTTCACCTGTAAACAACCAACTTTATTAGTATGAGAAAGGCTTGTGGCGTCGAGATAAATTATGTCTACATTTTATTGGTGAAAAATGCTTTGACTTGTCAAATATTTATTAATTGATAAACTAAAGTTTTTAAGGCAAGATTTTTGTGCATAGCGCAAAGGGTAACAATTGAGCCATCTATTGAGGGTTTTAGCCGTTACAAGCCTTTCTCATACTAGTAAAGTTGGTTGTTTACAGGTGAAATATAATAAAAACAGTAATTATTGAATGAAACACTAGTATATATTGATTAACTTGGCGGGTTTGCGATAAGCCGACGTAGCTCAACGGTAGAGCATCTGACCGGCAATCAGAAGGGTGCAGGTTCGAGTCCTGTCGGCGACATTTATCTTTTCTCGGAAGGTTTTTTCAATTTGGATGAGTGTTTCAGCCTAATAATTATTGTTTATAAAAATAATTGTTACCCTTTGCGCTATGCACAAAAATCTTGTCTTAAAAACTTTAGTTTATCAATACATACATATTATATTAATTAACTACATACATACATATTATATTAATTAACTACATACATACATATTATATTAATTAACGACATACATACATATTATATTAATTAACTGCATACGTACATATTATATTAATTAACTACATGCATATATATTATATTAATTAACTACATACATACATATTATATTAATTAACTACATACATACATATTATATTAATTAACTGCATACGTACATATTATATTAATTAACTACATACATACATATTATATAAATTAACTACATACATACATATTATATTAATTAATTACATACATACATATTATATTAATTAACTACATACATACATATTATATTAATTAATTACATACAAACATATTATATTAATTAACTACATACATACATATTATATTAATTAATTACATACATACATATTATATTAATTAACTACATACGTACATATTATACTAATTAATTACATACATACATATTATATTAATTAACTACATACATACATATTATTCTTAACCTATTTTAATACTTATATTATATATAATATTACTTAATATTAATATTATCTTGAATATAATGGAAACAATCACTCTATCATTTGTATTAGCGTCTTGCAATATATCGTAAGGAATAAATACAGTTAGCTTCTTTTTTTTCCAATTTAACATTAAATTTAGTTTTGATAATTTAACTGCATCTCTTTATATGGTCTATAAATAATGCGTAATGATAGCCTGTCCAAAAAGAGAAAATAAATGTAAAAAAAAATAATTTATAATAATAATAAATTCGTAGAATAGACGTAATATAAGAATAGGAAGTAATATTTGTACAGCGCCCCTGAGGTGATTTCTCACAAAAGCGGCGCTATAGAAATGGTCCAATTATTATTATTATATTATTTATATACCTTACATATTATTCCCATCTTACATCTAATAGCTATCTTATTTATAATTCTTTTATATTATACATTGTTATTTTGCTCACTTATTTTGAGATTGAACAGTTTTCTTTAATAATAATAATAATTGGAGGATTTGTATAGCGCCGTTTTTGTGAAAAATCACCTCAAGGGGGCTGTGTTCCTATATTACTCGATTCTCCGTTTTCAGGTTATCGGGTAGGAGATTGTATATGACATGTGTACTCAAGGCCTATGCTTCTTTTACCACTTTCAGTCTTTACTGCATTTGTGTACAATTTATTATGTTGTCTTGTGTAATGATCGTGAAGTCGTAATGTTTTTATAGATGCTGTGTTTGAGTGTATAAGTCCATTTTGTATTTTGTAGATATGAGTTCCTAGGTATTTCATATTCTGTTAATTTCAATCTGCTTCTACATTTGGGTCACGCGGGTGACTGAACTTAAAGGCTCAATTTTTAGGTCGCTGCATGTCTGTATGACCGTGAATAATTCAATTAGCTGCGGAGGTTGCATACTCAGTTCTACAAATAATATATATTTATTTATGATTGCCCTACTTAGCTTTTACGGGAGAATCCATAATTTACACACTGTAATAACAGTAATATAAATAGAACAAGTAAAATAACTTTTTTAAAGCACACGTAATATCACATTTAATACACTGCTTTTGTGTACTTCAAAAGTCAAGTAAAATAAACATAAATATGAATAGTGTTATAGTTTTGAATTGCTCAGACGACAATGTATGGTTGGGTGACCACGTGAACTCCGACAGTTTATTAAGTATTCCAGTCCAAAATCTCTTAAATCCACCCCAGACGGTTTATGGAATATGTCTGGGTCGCTATTTTACGAGTTTTTCATTTCAAAGGGCATGAAATGTTTCCTCTTTTGTTCGTAACAGCGCATAGTTTTGTAACATTATTTCTTAAAGTAAATCATCCCTTTATTGTGGATTAGTTTATGTAAATCGGCAAGGTTTCCGCAACGTAAAGCCACACCTTGTTGGGTCCTGCGGTGTATTCCACACTAATCTCAGTTACATTACTTCAGAATATTTGCTTTTTCGAAAGCTTTGGCCCTAGAGCTTTGAAGTTGTGTATGTTGAATCGTGAACCTGAAACAATTTAATACATCGGGAGATAACATACTTGTTTCAAAATTCTCCATATTTATTGCTCCCGTAGAGTGCTTTAGTTTTTTTATACAACGTTAAATTTACATTTATAGTTGTAGTGGGATTTATTTGTCAGTAACAGCTATTATTTATTTGAAGCAGACGTTTGTCGTGTGTGACCCGTGTGCTCGAGCAGATGTACAGACAGAACATTATTATTTGTTCTCCTGTTTATTGCTTGTTGCTACATCAGTGCACGCATTTGTTCTCTCCAAACAAATGCTTACACAATTATCCCACTGAAAACTTGTCACATCTCAAAGTTTTCAAGCATCTTTGTGCTGCAAATTTAAATCTGTAAATACGAGTATGATTGAGTATGTAAATCTCAGTTCTTAAGGTTTTGACTTTCAACAATATTGTTTATTATAATATGACAACGAAGTTAAATTGTGGAAAAGCGTATTTGAATTTTTCTCCAAAGAAGTCTTAGAAAAGCGGACTAGAATACATTTAAAGTAAGGAGAACTTAAGTCGGAAGGACGTTTAATTCCCTAATGATACGAGACAATTTTACCCTTAACCCTTCCAAGATGGAATATTTGATGTAATACTTTAATCGCTAGAGAACGTTCAATGAAAATTGATGAACTTAAATAACGTTGACGGTTTGTCGTTATGATTTTACACAGTATTTGGTAAAAACCCAATATTTCATCTAGATTCTCATCAAAGCGGCAATACAGTTGAATAATTTTATTGAACTTTGAGGCAACTATTCAGAAAAGCTTCACTTCAGGGAAGCTCGCAGCATAAAAATATGACGATATGAAATTAAAAATGAAGCGGATAGACTGATCTATTTTCCTAGAAACTATTTCTTAATTAATATTTTGTTCTCTTATTTATTAGTGGCAGGCCTCCTTACTTGATTTCTTTCCTAGAATTTTAAGACCGATTTTCGCTGTCGAACGAATCCTTTTTTCTCACTTTTCGTGTTCTTAAACCGCATTTAATTTTAATGAACGAGAAAAATTACGCATCGTTATTTCCAATGGAAAGTGTCTGAATTTAATTCCATACAATTTATTTAGTAACAGAGACGTATCGAGAACATTTATTTGGTGGAATTATTTATGTATAGTACGTTTTTACAGTGGGGAATAGCTACTGTTTTTACTAGCTGTGAATTATTTCTACTTATTAAGCTACCCTTGATGATAATTGCCTTCGTTCTTCATGTAAAGGATATATTTTATCACGACGGAAAAATAAACACAGACACACCTTCGACATCACCCGCCCTCTATTATGACGTCATTTAATGTAACAAATACAGCGAGCCGTTTTGGTAAAAAATGTGATCACACTGTCTGTAGTCTGTACATAACGAGACATTATCCCCATTCAATTAGTGAATAATGTTTAACTACGCAAAGTAATTAAATTGTGCGCCCATCCGTCCATTTTGTAGCAAGGTTCATATCGTCTTATATTTCTTAGATAATGGAGGTAATTTTCATAGGTACATATTTCTCACATTAATTTGAAGAGTAGCTTAGACGCAGTTGAAAAAAATTGTCCACATTCGTGTTTTTTTTCTTTGTTGCTTTTCCAAATAATCTTTAGCTCCTTTTGGGAGAATAAACATTAATTTATCCGTGGAAAAACGCCTTTTTGAATCGACCGAGGTCGTCACTCCATCACTTTAGGCAACCGTCAACACAAAAGCTTAAGAAACAGGTTGATTGTCGCTGAAGCGGGAAGTCTTCCATTCAAGCGACAAGCTGTCACTTCTGTGGCTCCATTATGTTTATCATGTAACCCGCCAATGTAAAGAGTTCTTTCTCCCACAGTCACCAGCCCTACCGACTGCCGATCCTCCATACCCATAGCGCTGCCTCATTACTGTCAATTTATGACACGCGCTAAAATGAAAATGTTCTGACAAATTCATCAACGTTCTTTTGGCATATTATCCCGAAGTATTTTCACGTTATAACAGAGAACATGCCAATACGCTTCACACGGTTTAATTTTACCTATATAATACTATCCGGTTTTATTTTCGCACTTGTTACACACGATCCTCACGACACTTTTTTATTCATTTTTCTCTGCGTGAAAAATGAATAAAAAAGAAATTTAAATTTTAAATCGTGAAATTCCTTACATGAAACTTTTTCAGTGTTTATTTTAATTCGGGGTCTCCGAAAATTAGTTTGGACTTTTCATAGTATGTTCCACACGAGGCCAACTTTGCACAGTAACGTTTAATTTTCTAAAGACGAAATTTCTTACTAGGTTAGAGATAATGCTTTGGGAATAATTCAGCTTTGCTTTGCTCCATTATTTGTTTTCCAACATTTTATTTGTTCTACAACTTTATTCTTATAGACTAAAAATAGATTCACTTCAGCATACTTCTTGTTGAAATTCACACTTCAAAAGTGGCGATAAAAAGTTGCGATAAATTGACAATTTGCATGATTTATTTGAGCCCAACTTAAGATATATTCAGTAGTTCTTTTCTTTCTATCTGTTTTTCTTTGGCCTTACTTTCCCTTTACCGCTTTGAAGAGTTTTCAAGACACTTCTATTTACCATTTCTTTTCCGAATTCTTACAAACTTTAAATCCATCCATAATATTTGATCGCTTAAATCCTCATCACTTCTAAACCCTGAAGACGACAGCCGTTTGAATACGCTTTAAATATCCGCAATGAGAATTTAATACTCGTTTAAAAAATGCATTTACTGTTTCAACTGCAATGCGGTTTCGTTATTTTTTTTTAAAGTAGAATAAAATGTTCAGATCCATTGTATTTGAAAAGCAAACTCAAGTTTACAACGTAAACGTTACCGCTTTGCCGGTCCTCTGGCTATGCGTCAAGAACTTTCCAACGAAATCCGTCCATGACTGAAAGGAACCGTTAGTTTGGAAAAACTGTCCATAAAAAATGTGAAATATTTTTTTTTGGTATAAAGTATTACACCCCGTCGCACATTGAATTAATTGATTCAAACAATCTAGCTCATATTTTGAAATTAAAAAATGTAATTTTGTATATTTTTCATGAATTTACGAAAGGTTTTTCCATCACCGAATCGCTTTTTTTAATAGTAATTCTTCCACTAAGGAATATCATTTAAAAATAGTGTATCGTAGAGCGGATTTTTGCTCGATTGAACAAAGTTATTTTTTTTAGGTTTAATTCCGCTGAGCCTTAAATATAAGCAAAGGCTTATATTGAGTTTCTTTAAAAAAATTGTCAAAGTGTTTTTACTTTTAAATTGAACCAGCTGTTAGTTGCAGAAGAATAGGAGCTTTCATGGCCAAACACAAAAATGGCTGAATGGTAGTGTCAAAACCTGAATATGAAACTGATCCATTAGCATTGAACGAATCGCATAATGTCGGAGTTCTTGGGCCAACCGAGGGCTCATAATAATAATGTATTCTATATATTCCTGATGAAGAATGCGTCGCTTTCGAAACATGTGGTTAATACAAAGTATTTTGTTTATTTCATTTAATGTTATTCTTATTTATAATAATAATAATAATTGAATTACTTCTGTAGCGCCGTTTTCGTGGGAAAATCACCTCAAGGGCGGAAAATCACCTCAAGGTATATTAATAATGACGCCACAAAGTGCATACCAACCTTTTGAACATATTATAAAATAATAACTTTGTTTAAACCACTGTTTTTATTATATAAATATCTACATGTTTCAGAAGCAAATACGTATATATTATAAACAGTGGTTTAAACAAAGTTCATACATTTTAATTTTTTGCTGTTAGACATTAAGTGGTCGATTAGAAAAAGCAACAATTCGTCGTGAAAAGTAATTGGATATTATAATATACCTATGTGCAGGTTACTTACAACATTCAACTTTGTCTCAGTTCATATCTACCATTATTATGTTTATACGTAACGTGATATCACCTCGAGAATTCCCTACATAATAATATAGCGTGCATTTACTTAGAACTTAGTGGGCTTCCGGGATCCTTGGCCGGTTTGTATTTCTTTCCAGGTTTCCGCCACGTGAATCTCATATAATTCTCCGTAGTTTCATGCTGCAGCAATATGCGAGTCGCAGCTGTAGTGTTTATGTTTGCTCTTATTCCTATTTCACGTCCTCGTGAAATGTTTGTTCTCGCAACATATTGTTGTTGGCAAATTCCCATCGCAACGGAATGGCACGCCATTCGAGACCGATGACCCGGTCCCGGTGCACACACCTCATTAAAGTTCTGCTCTAGCTCCAGAGTCCGCGATCAACCGTCGAGCTTTTTAAAGGAACCCAATATACTGTCTGGTTATTAATTAATTAATTAAGTTATTGTCCTAATTAATTCGTTTATCATTTTATATTATATTTTATATTATATATTTTATATTATATTTATATTTTTAGTATGCACTATAATATTCGCAAAATGCGATTCGACGGAATAGGAAATACTGTACTAGGAAGTATATAAAAGAAGAGTTTTGATTCGCGGATTATGCAGATCGTGTGAAAAATGTTGCGATTCGTAAAGAATGCAAGGCTGATGTATGCGTAATGATGGTTCAGGCATGTAGAGCGAATGAATGAAGAAAGGAGTGTAAGGAGTATATATGACGGGGACGTCCGAGGAAGACTTGGCACGATCAAGTTAATCGAATACTTGAGTCGGGCCGTGTAAGAAGTTGGAATAACAGAATAGAATGTATGAGACTATGTATGAATGCGATGAAGCAAGAAGTCTATGCTAAGATCGAGTTGTTTGGCGGTCCGTCCCCTCTGCCTACCCCTGCGGAGAAACGGCGTGATGGTTAGTTAGTTAGTTAGGTTCTAGATAATATTTTTCTTTACCACTAAGTACTTGTCCTTCTCAAATAGGAATCACTTCCTCGTGTAACCTCTGAAACCTTGATTTTTTACAAACTCGCGGTACTCATTCTTTTCGAAACTAGGCCAGTGTTATCCCATTCTCCGCTCTGCCCTTCACCCTTCTGTTGAAATTTGCCGCTTTCCACGGCGCGGTATAACAGATTATCAAATGCGATGGTTTTGCTGTTTAAAACGCTACATTTACCATTAGAATTTCTACCAAGCGTAGTGTCAGTTCAGACGCGTATTATTTTGTCTTGACAAAGATTTATTTCCATTTATTTACAGACTATTTTTATAATATAAACGGTTATTATATAGAATGATGTGTTACTGTAATTCTCCCACTTGGGGAATCTGTACTGACTTGTTCGCGTATTTACCTTTTTTTATATGAATACCCCACAAGAGTCCCAAGTGCTTCCAACCGTCTGGCGCCAGTGATACTATGGCATCCCCAATTGGGGAATGTTGTGTGGCTGAAGGTATTAAGGAGGGGAGGGAGAAGGCGAAGAGGAAGGTGGAGAAATACCCTGCTATTCAGATCTGGTCACCAAACACGGCTAAAAGCCATTTCAAGCAACATTTCAATTCTGAATGATGGTTTTTTACCAGGGCTATACTGAGAGTATCTTCCACCCTGGAACGTGCGCAAATATACTACATATTATTTTTAATTAATTAATTGTGGAACAGCGCAAATTAATTATATAAAATTAACTTGCGCACGCCGGGATTTGAACCCGCGACCTTCGGATTCGAAGGTCGCCTTACCCCTCGACCATGGAGGCCGTTTAAGTATTATTACGATATAGTATTATTGTGAAATGGTTATACTACGATAGGGAATAGTAATTTAAAAAAATAAAAGTATTGTAAAAAAGACAAATCTTCAAATAAATTATTTTTATTTACTGCAAATGTTGCTATGTTTGGTTTGGTGTAATTAAGTTATGGAAAAAATCTGTTCCTTTTGATTTTATTCAGATCAAAATATTACGTTTTATTAAATGTGTTGGTGCATTCTTTCTAGTGTGTTAAAGATATAGGCGTGTGATTATATAGTTTAATTGCATAGTATTTAAGATGTCTTTGTCCGTGGGTGGTATATTTTAATGGGATATTAAGGGTGTAGTTTGTTGAAGATCTTGTTAAAATAATTGATTGGGATTGTAGGGGAATATGATGATCAGATTTGAAAAGGATTGAAAGTTTAGCATAAAGTGGTCTAATTGTCATAACGCCTAAAAGCTTGAAAATTACAGCAGAATATTAGTTGCACCTCCCCACGACAGTAGTCCATATGTGATACATGATTTAAAGAGTTTCCAGAGAAATCCAGTGAAGTACCTACTATCATAGTGCAGTTACTACCGCAGTGAAATCGGGGCAGTTCCAGCAGCCACTTTTGCAACATCTTTTTTTATTACATTTATTATTAAATAACTTTTTCTAAAAATGAATGCTCAGGCACATATTTCGCTTGAAAAGGACGCAGTCAACTTAGTGACCAACATGATCATTGATTCTAATAATAAATTCACGAAATAACACATCGCCAAAATAATTCCTAGAACCAACGATATATTATCCGCAATTTCAAAAATACCTGTCAAAATGGCAAATCTTGAGGGTGAATTAGTAATTTAGTAAAAACACAAGCCCAAATGTGTGCCTCACTGCACTTTCCAAAACCCAAAGTGTTTGTGAAATCCTTGCTGAATTGAAGGAACAAAGTTGTAGAAACAAAAATCAATCGGATTATGTCAGACAGATTCATTAAATATCGAAATAGCATCTGTCAAAAAAATAATCTTCGATATCGATATGTCAACAATAAATCTAGACCTAAAAATTTACGGATTGAGTAAAAGGATTGATGACAAACCGAGAGGAATAAAAGTCGAATTCCCGGTTGCAAAATGGCCGAAAATTATACTTAGCAAGAAACATGTATTAAAACATAGTGTACCAGAACCTATCTTTTCTGCAGCAGAAACAATTAGCGGACCTCAGAATTGAACTAGACAATAGGAAGATCTCTGTCGAGACTGATATAACGATCAAATACTCGTACAATCTATCAACAGTTATTAATTATGGTTGATTTTACTGCAAAATACATCTTAGGGTTATAAAATAATATTAAATATTAATACGTTAGGAACAACAATATTGGCTCAGTTAACCGAGTGTCTGGCACCGTAAAGGGACAGTTAAAAGCCCTATGGGCATTAAGAGGAACGGCTGCGCGGCTTGTTTCATACAAAACTTAATTTTGGATTTGACGCCAAAATACTCACCTAAATCTGATGATCTCTCTTTTCGTCAAAAAGTATAGTAAATATCTAGTACGGATTAGAAGTTAAAAACCCTATGGGCATTAAGAGGAACGGCTGCGCGGCTTGTTTCATACAAAACTTAATTTTGGATTTGACGCCAACATACTCACCTAAACCTGATGATCTCTCTTTTCGTCAAAAAGTATAGTAAATATCTAGTACGGATTAGAAGTAATTTATTTATTTTTGTTTTACATTATGAAATATAGTCCTTTAAAGGAATTGATTTTTCACGATTTTAGAGGAAATTTTAACAGTTATTTGGGGGCTAACGGTGATGTAAAGAAAAGTTTTACCCCGTCTGCTTTGAAAATATAATGAAATATAAAATTTTAAAAAATATATAAAAATAAGCATTGTGGTGGACTTCAAATTAAATTAAAAACGACCAATTTAAGTTGGAACACAAATTTGCCGTACATAATTTAAAATATCGACCCGAAAAAAGGTTTTTTTTTAATGTTTTGTGTTAGTATTTTTATTTACGTAATCATATTTACATAGCAAATATAATAGTTTTTTTATAAAAATACGATAAACCCGCAAATACTTTTCTATGTTGCCTCTAAAATTATGATTTTTTTTTTTCATGGCCTTATACTTCATAATTTAAAACAAAAATAAATAAAATACTTCTCATGCGTACTAGATATTTACTAAACCTTTAATAAAAAATAAATATTTATTTTTATTTTTATCATTCAGTTTGGATGGGTATTTTGGCCTCAAATCCAAAATTAATTTATGTATGAAACAGGTAGCGCAGCCGTTCCTCTTAAATAAATAAATTAATGTACCCACACTTATAGATTATTTTAATAAAGCTGGGTTAGTACACAATGTTTACATGAATAAACTGCTATCATGTTTTCATTTTAGTATTTGCGTGTATTTAGTCACTGTTTACCGACGAGTACGATCTTTGAATTTGAATAGTTCGCGGTTCGTACGTACACTAACAATATAATTTACATTGAACTATTTGCACAAGCCCGTACGGATCTATTGACAGCAGCTCTGCCTTTTACCATTAAATAGCAAAATTACATAATGCTCGTTTTGTTGAATAATATTATATGTCCGGAAGAATGGCGTCACACGTACACACTATATGCCATAAGAAATAACAACACGGTAGAAATATTATCTTCTTTTTATTGCTGCGTCAAATATAAGCATGGCTTCACCTCAAGTGGATGGATACACGGAGGAATACACTAGCCTTCCATTCACCGTTATCACCTCTATCAAATAATGTAAAGGAATTCTAAGTAAACGTACAAGTTTTTGCACTCAAAGATGTAATTTAGTAAAATTACTATATTTACGACTCTAGCTGTGCTTTCTTCGCTTGTCATGCAGAGGTACTCGTGTATGCCGCGAAAGTTGTCACTTTTCTTCAATTTACGGGTCGCGTTAAATTCTTGTTTAATGTTCCCAGAGCGGTTGTAAACTTTGCTAATTTAGTATTCATTTTCGAACAGAATCGAGATTAAATTCGTCGTTGTTTCATCATATTTACGTTATTCCTCTGTAAACCGTTTGAAAGACGGCTTTTTGGGATAATTCTCTTGCGCCGCGTATTTTGCTTTTCGGTTCAATATTGTTTCAGAAGGATCATATTTTTCCCTGTTTATTGTACAACAAATGAAAAGCTTTACGCAATATTTGTGAAGACTCTCGCTTTATGTTATGAATTCATTGAAAAAGTTTTTATTGTTCATTTTTGAAAGAGGTGTTTGTGTAGTTCAGTGATGCCCAACCTTTTTAACCGGATAGCCAAATTATCAGTTTTAAATTTGTTCGTGAGCCGCAGGGAGTAGGGTACCTACAGTTTGACATGATTAACTTTGCAGTCGGTGGTGTCGCTGGTGTCGCTGGTGTTGATTTTTTTGGTATGTGGATACCTTTCTGTATTTTAATAAATCAATCATAGATAGCACAAACAACAAAAAAAAAATTCTCTCTTCAAGGTCAAACCAATAAATAGTGTCGAATTTTATCACTCTGTAATATTAAATAACATGTTGATTTAAAATATTGAGGACAAATTCGAACGATTGTTAAAAATAATTAAATAAGATATTTCAAAATCCACTTATGTTAGTTATATGTTTTCTGAAACATATATAACATTTGGTTACGTACCCATTGAAAGTAATTGTCAACGTTCTGACAAAGAAAGCGCTTTGCTAGAACTAAGGTTAAACCAATAAATGTTGTCAAACCTGATTGTTACAGAAATACCGCAAACTTTTGATATTTTATTTAAGGCGCTGCACTAACCTCTCGGGCCATACGAAAAGGCCCGCGGATCGCACAAAATGGGTTCGCGGATCGCCGGTTGTGTATCACTGGTATAGATGGAGGCACCCCCTTTAAAAACTCTGCCTTTATAATATATATATTTTTAAATGCCTGACAAATGAATAATCGTCATAACGAGGAATAACTGAGGACACCAAAAGACTTGTATTGAAATCGTACTGAAATTGTTTAATTCCATAGGCAGACTTTAATGTTGCCAATATATTAATAATATACCCCATAAATAGCGTGCAGTAAAAAAATTATGCTAAAATTTATCTTAGATTTGAATGGGGCTACCTTTAAATACTTTTATGTTATTGTTTTTATTTTATTATTAATCTGTTAAATTGCAAATTGGATCAAACTCGAAATGTGTCACATCTATCTCTTTTTAGACCTCTTTTTTAGTATAACAAGATTTGGAAAATTCGTTACAATAAGAAGTTTTTTCGTTATCCATTTAGCTCACGAATATTTGAAAATCATGATTGAAAAGTCGTAACTTTTTCAGATGTCAGAAATTTTTTTGTTTTTTTTTGTCTCTTTAGAAAAACTTTGCTTCAACGCTGTGCCTTAATGTCTACATTAAGTTGGATATGAGAAATCGCGTATTGAGCCATTAGTTCCTAGTTGAAAAAAACGACACATTTTCATATTTGGTAATCTGATTCCTCCTACTAACAAAATAAGTTTTATGAATATTTAAAATACCCGAACTTTCGATATGGTATGGATATTAGGAATTACATTTTTTTTTCTAATGTTTTATGCAATGGAAAGAGTAAATTTCATTGTGAACCGTAGATTTTTTTTTAAATTTATGTGATACCACATTGGAGTCCCAGCTGCTCCCAATCGTCCGGAGCCAGTGAGACTATGGCATCACCAATTGGGGTATGTTGTGAGGCTGAAGGTATTGAGGGGGGAAGGAGATGGAGAAGAAGGGGTAGTTGGGGAAGTATCTGGCTATTCAGATCTGGTCATCAAACACGGCTAAAGCCATTTCAAGCATAGTTTCGATTCTGAATGGTAGTCTATCACCAGGGCGATACTGACAGTATCTACCACTCTGCAGCGTGCCGGAAATATACTGCATATTATTTTTAATGAATTAATTATGAAATAACTCAATTTAATCAAATAGCACGCCGCACAGTGAGTAATTTCGGGTATCTAGCTTCACTTTATTATTTTTTTATGTTTTTGGGACAATATCATTAATATTATAAGACAAATGTTTTTTTTGTTACGTGATTCAACCTGTTTCGTCCTTTTGAATACTTACGCACTTATTATATTCATTTTTGATGGCGTCAATTTTCTGATTTGATCCTTTCGGTTTCTGCCTTAATAAGTTATTTCGTTACTTTTTTATAAATCAATTTAATAAGTCAGCAATATCTTGTTGTTGATTGTCTCGGATTTTGTAAAATAATAGAATTATTGGAAACCTTGACGGCACAGGGATATTGAGAACAGATTTTCGTCACTATGTCTGCATCATCTATGGTAGTTTCTGTTTATATCGTCTTTGTTCGGAACTTCCGTCACATCCTCATTTTGTCATTAAACGATAAGTTTGTGATTAATCACGAAAAATGGATTGAATAACATCAGCTTGTACAGTGAAGATTCGGTCAGTTCTTTAAGTTAAGTCTAATAACTTTTCCAACTTTATATCCGCAGATACGTCTGTTACTGTAATCGATTCTTCCGGTAGATGGCACAGTTTTTAAGCTTCTTACACTAAATAGTAAGGTGGGAAAGAAGAAGGACCAAAATTTTTCATTCGGTGGCCGAGATTTTTGTATTGTGTTGAACTTAAATTCTATTAACCATGATTGCGAGGCTATCTTCTGCGGTCAAGGTATTTTGTGCAATGCTGGCACTTTGTCTAATTATTAAAAATATTTATATCTCTTCTAAGAGAAGCGAAAGTGAGTTCATTTACTAAATTGGCAGCGTCTCTCCTTCCCGAAGCTCGTAGCGATATTTTGACAGCAAGGGCTATTTCATTTGATGTTCTGGTTTCCATTAATTCCATCGCTTTTCATTTTTTCATAGATATGCATTCCTCAAATAACTTCTTTAGGCATCCGGGGCCTTTTCGATGACGATGAGCCAGTTGAAAGAATATTCTCATAAAATCTACGAGGTAAAATTACTTCACTATCCAGCCATTTTCTGTATAGATTTTCAAATCTATCGGAGCGTTTCTTAGATTTTTTCCCATCTATCACTCATTTTGGAACAAATTGCACTGACCTGAACTTTCAACTGTCGAAAATCTTCTTTCTTGCAGTCAATCACACCAAAATATTGAAGAATATAAGCAGAAATATCCTTGACTCGATTACATTTGGTCGATCTGTATACCAAAAATCGCCTGGATGCTAAAAAAAAATTGTTGAAGATATATGTGGATACATGGACAGACTAAACATAATTTGATACATATAAAAATAAAAATAAAATTTGGCCAGATACATGCGGATACATTTTTAAAAGTCTCAAAGAAATCGAGAGTTTATGAAAAAAATACCCTTTGAAAAGTCAAAATTCAAAATTCAATGTTTTTATTACACTAAAAAATATATTTAATGGTTATAATAATCACCTCAATTCGTAGATTCCATCATAAAGATTCCGAAAATCACTGTAGTTATAGTAAAATTATCTTGATGACACGCACACGTCCAACCGCGGAGAGATCCAAACTGGACAAACTTAAAATTACTCGTTCGCCTTTCGAGGAGTTAGGTATTTGCGACGTTCCCATAAGTGGCAAGCAGTTAGTATATATAAATATATTTTTTAAATTCTATAAATACTATACATTTACGCAACCAATTTAAATGAAATCCTGACGGTTTTTATAATTAAGTGAAGCTAGATGCCCTTTATAATTAATTGTGCACCGGTATTAGAACCCGCGACCTCCGAATTCGTAGCCAAGTATCGTAACCACTCAACCACGGAGACCGTCTAATTTTAAATGCTCGTAATGTAGTTGACATCAGGTAAAGGAAAATCAATATTAATTTCATAGAATTCGATATTAATCAATTTCTTGTCTTTGATGTGAGATCTCCCCTTGACGGAATTTGGCAGATGTAATTCATATCAGACATATGGGGTTTTACGTCTTCAACATATTTTCTTTCATCTGCTGAGGTAATTTATCTTTCAATATAATGTGAATAAACGTTTAACTTGGTCTCAAGCAAATAGTTATTGTGTACCCGACCAATCATTTAGAGTGTTCTATAATGATCAATTGGTTGCTTACAGTTTTCCAATTGAAAATCTTATTTTTTGTCCCGATATGTTTTTTTCCTTTTAGCATTATAATATTATATACTCTCTCTCGTACCTTCGCGAATGTCGGCAATACCTTCGCACTTGTAAGAACCTAGTTTAGGCGGGAGGTTAAAATGAAGGTAAACTATTGCCATGGTGGGATTTTGTATTTTAATTTGACAATTTTAATATGCAAGCATGTGATTTGTTGGCTGTAAAGCGTATGTAAGTGTCCCGTAAGTGGTGGATAACCATTCAACTGTGGATAGAGGATCGGAAAAATGGGAATGGGAAGGAGATGCGGGAGAGGAAGCCATTTCGAGCAACATTTCGAATCTGAATGGTGGTCTTTCACCAAAGCGATACGGAGAGTATCTACCACTTTGGTTTGCATGCATGTGACGTGAATCGATGCAGTTGATATTTTTTAATGATTTCATGAAGCTGATTTTAAATAAAAATTGATTTTATATCAATAGCTTTAATCCAAAATAATAGTAATATTCTTTGTTTCTAAAAAAATAAATACCACGTGTGATATCATTTTAAAATCTCTATTAATCAGGCAACATTTTTAATTTACAATGGCCTCCATAAAAAAAATTATACCACGAAAGCTTAAACTTAAACTTGGGGAAAAAATTGAGACGACAGTAAAATTTTTTAAATCTGCAACAGTAACGCAATAATAATAGTAATGTATTTCTGATAGCACTATACAAGAATAATATTTAAAAAAAAATCAAACTGAGAATATTCCTTCACCAAGGCATCAAAGAGATATTTTTGAAAATTGCAAATATGTCTAATAACTCGAAAACCGTGGGAATTTTACTAACCACCAAACATGATATTCATTTTTCGTAATTCAGAACGGCATTGGGGTCCCCCATCGGCAGTTGAATTGTTATTCACCGCTTACCGGACACCCCGTATTTGTATAAATAAATTTTAGTACCAACTACCTACCTAAACCAACTTTAACCGTTTTATTGCTATGCTTATTTTGCAAGTATGTATTTAAATTGCTACAGATATTCTGTGTTTTTAAATTTTAAAAAAAAGTATGGTATTCGATAAAAATGCAATAACTTGGACAAATATCAATCAATTTTAATAATTTTTTTAGAAATTATGAAAGTAAAGAATGAAATTTTTCGAATATCTTATTTTAAAAAAGTACACATTTCAAATACAAAAAATATTAAAAAATACGAAAATATAAGATTATTTCACTTCACAATTGTTTTCCCGCGCAATGTCCATGTAGTCCCTTTTTTCAGCGAGCGCATATGAGATTGGATCGCCTTATTTCATTTGCTTTGCTGCACACATTCATTTATGGGAACAAAGGTCTCGTCGTCCGTAGTGCCGTTGTCATTTGATACATTGCGATCATCCGCAATAGAACTAACTTCCGACATGTTGAAAAATATTGATTCACTTAAGGTTATATTTAATTTATCAGGATAAACAATAAATACAGTTATCAAGATACGCGCCAACCGCAATATTCCACACTCAAAATGAATACGTCTTCTCGCGAGGACGACATAAAACACACTGAAATTTGCAACGCTGTAGCGCTGCTTCGCAATTTACGTAACTAAAGCTTCCAGCGTGATGGCGATTTGTAATTTAGCCGATTGTTTTTTTTTTAATGATATTGTTAGTATAAATATTCTAGACGAAACCAAAATAAGAGGGCGAGGGGCAAGCTAGACGTGCCTCCTATTTAAGTAAAACACCAAATAAGTAAAAAGGTTCGACTTGTTCACAAAAACAGAGTATTTAGTTTGACCCTTTTTATAATGTTTTTTTTAATTAGCTCATCGCAGTCAAAATCACGCGAAACATACCTAGACGGCAGTGAACTGGGCTGGTGCCAAAATGGGTGTCACGTGACCTTTGCCACCAGCCGTCGAAATGTTACTTAGGGCAAGTCTATTAATTCGGACGTCAGTGCAAGTTAACATTTAAATAATCTGATCAAAACAATATAACAAAAGTAATATTAAACAATAATCAGAAACATTAAAGTTAGTCATTTTATACTTAACATTTTTACATTAATATCATCAAATTAGTATGTATCATTGCGAGTCCATTGCTCTTCCTGTAATCACATTGGCACCGAGTCAAATAAACCGCGAGCGTAATTACTCTAATAAGCTTAATGTGTTATTCAAAACGTCACATTCCCCGATAAAATCCATTGCGTGCACTCTAATATACTTCTTACTTGCATTTTTGCGACTTCTTGAAATCCTCCATTGTTTATAAATATTGCGGGCATTACTCGTCGAGCCCACCGTTGGCTTCCGAGTTATCGTAACGTTCATTTAACGCCGAGTGTCGGTCAGCGCCCTCTTAAGCCGAAAATAATGGACTTTACCATAATAATTCAATGCCGATGCCACTTATACCGCATCGCACATCGGTTAATACTCGACTTACTCTGACGTACTAAGTACTCTGGAAGCAGAGGCGTGCTTTCCATATAGGCACGTAATACGGCCTACCCTACCTTACTCACGTAAACAAATAAATAGTATTCAAATTTATACAAAAAAAATTAAAAGATCAGTCTATACTTACAAAAATACACGCGAATCAATCGCTCTATTATAATGTGCCGTAGGCAGGAACTAAGCTTGCAAAATGTCATATTCTAATGTTGACATTAATCTACATCAAAAAATGTACATGTGTGCGCAATACGTATTAAAAAGAAGACTCGTTTGTGTTAGTGTCGTAAAAGTCCGTGCCTATCGGTACAAAATACCAATGTAGCAACCGGTGCCATCTGTTGGTGCCTCTATTGATCACTGTAACTTTACTAACGAAATAATTATCATATCATCTTGACTTTCTTTCGTGTAAAAAAATATTGAAATTTTGTGTATCCAGTAATTGGCTTGTAATATGCAAATAAATGAAGCATTTATTTGTATGTACCATATGATGTGGCAGGTAATCCCCAAAAAACATTGGCTGAAGCCAGTAGCTTGGCCATTCTTGGCAAAAACTTTCCACGCCTGTGGTAATTTTTTGAAAATGTCAATTTATTCACTGTTTTTCCTACCGCCTACCCTGACGCCACTGTATAAAAGTATTTGAACACATCACTTAACCTTGAGTTAGCTAGCTTCACTACCCAATCTCATCTGAGTAATGCGAACTGTGAAATACGATTAACTTCGTTTTCCACTAGGCAGGTTTAATATTATTATGTAGCTCTTCTGATTTATAATATTTTTCTTAGATGTCTACATGTCTGTAGGAGGTATTTTAATATTTTTGACAGTCATACAACGATGATCGATGTGATCCGCTCATACACGAGATCCACTTAATACTTGCCTCGTAGATGGATGCTGGGATCTCTTGCCTTTGGGGCCGACCCAAAGTCTGGTGGCGTGTGAATTTATACATTTATCAGAGATTTTTTTGAACTGCTATAAAATGGGCTAAAGGCTGTTGCTACACAATGCGAGGGTGCCCGAATCTACGCAGGTACTTTACGACGGAGTTTCGCACTCATTGAAATATTTACAAGATAAAATTCTACATCGGTTTACTTTTCAAGTAGAAAGATGTAGGGATGCGGTATCGTTCCTGTATAAAGCGAGTCGGGGGGTTTTGTATTTGAAATAAGCATGTTTTATGAAGTCAATTGTATTATTATCAGTTCGATAGTGCATTCAAATAATGTACAGGCAATTTATTATCACACCGATATTGGTTCAAATTGGTTCGAAATAGTTTAGAACACCCGCCAGCAATCCTCTTTTACCCCACAGAAGTCCTACGAGACAGTACATTAGTGGTGTGCAGTCCATATAGGCTGAAAGTTGTGTATAACCTTAGAAAAACGTACCATAAAATTAAATTAAATATCATTAACAAAAAAGACAAATTTCTGTTCAAAATCACCCTTTCCGAAAATGTTTTTGTCACAATCGTTTTACATCAATAAAATGTTTCTATTTGCCGAATTTATGCTTCTTAGTTGCAACTGGACTCTGGCGGTGCTTTTGACTTTATTAATCTATTTTTTAAACGGGATACATAACGCAAGGCCATGCATCTGCATACTGCTTGCATTGCTGTAAAACATACCGCTATCATTGATAGAATTTTTTGCACAATCGTTTTGAAATTAGATACAACACTGCAGTATACAACTACACAATCGAGAGTCTCTTTAAAATGATTCTACTGTAAAAAGTTATCCCTCAATGTTATTTCTCTTGTCAAGATGTCGAATATGAACGAATGAAAATATTATGTAAGCTCCCTTCACTCCGAGAACTTATGTGTTTAACGTTTTAAACTACGCTCATTTTCTTCGGAAAGCTCCGCGCAACCCCCTCTGTACAATGGTGGGCAATATTATTATTATTATAGACTTCGGGTACTATCCCTGGTTATATCTGTCAGTATATCCCGGTTACATCAGAAATGCTGGGTATTTAGTAGCCTTGCTAACAGACAAGCTGATTTGCTGATAATCGCCTGTAACCTCTTGAACGGTCACATCCTCAGTCTAGAGATTTTATATGAAATTGCAAAATATGTCCCTGACGATTTTAGAAGAGCGCGTGTGCAGATCTTTCCTTGTTCCGAGATGCAGAACTAATCTACCATTAGTAATGAATGCCCCGAGGAAGAATGATCATGCTCTTCAATGAACTAACGCCCGATGTCGTCACTTTCCACGTGAATATTAGTGTTTAATAAAAAATTGGCTAACAATGTAATGTACGTTTGTTATTGGAATAAATTCTGCGCAAAATAAAATATAGTATTGGTGATTTTGCACCACAAGTGACTTCTTCGATATTCATTAAAATGGGATGGAACACAATTGTTGAATTAAATTATGTTCGAAGTGTTTCGAAACAAGTTTTATTATATGTTCTGGCTTCCATCCTAAGTTTCTAACGAAAAATACATCGTATAAATATAGGAGTGAGATTTTTTTTCCTTTAGCCAGTTAGTTGGGAAACTGCTGAAGAATGTTGCTTCTAAATATCTAGATAATTGTGACTAGCGCGTTGAAAACAAGTACCTTTCTTTTTCATGTCATCTGTGGACAGCGTTTAAGATGAATATACACGCCAAATATTACTGCAAGCTGTGTCTTATGTCACCACGAATATAGGTAATTGGCGTAAAAATCGCTTGGCAAGCGGAGTCATGATTTATTTGGTGAATAATTTTGTAATAATGAAAAAAAGCTAATGAAGGGAAACTGTCACAAATAATCTTAGCTATAAAGTGTTTTTTTTTTTACTTGATCTTATTCGTTATTTTCTGATGAAAAATAAATTATTTATTAGTTTACGCTTATATTTGATTAACTTTGCATCAAAAAGTACATAACGACCATTTAAGCCGTTTTTTTTTTTTTTATTTGAAAGCAACTGCGTTCGGTATGATAGTTTCTATATGGAAAATATAATTTAGATTTCAAAACTATTTTTTTTAAATAAAAAAATAAATTATATTTTCCACATGGAAGTTGTCATTGCGGAAATAATTGCATTCAAGTTTAGGACGAAGTGTAAATGGTTGATAGGTACCTTTTGATACTGAGTTACTCATTTTTACTAATCCAGCGAAACTATATGAAAAGCTTCAATTTATTGAAAGCATTTTTTGTTTTTTGTTTTGTTTTTGTTTTTATTTTATTTATTTTTTTATTTTTTTTTTCTCATGTCAACCGATTTGTAATAAAGATTAATCGAAATAGTGATTTCACTGATAGCTTCCCCTTTTCATTGATTTCCCCCACAAGATTAACACGATTAACTACCTTAATATAAATAAAGTAATATATATAAAATTACACAACTTAATCGTTAAGGTTAAACAAAACGTGATAGCGCTCACAGATGGCGCTACTTCAAATATTTTAGAAATACATACTTGTAGCACTTAATGCTTTTAAATATTGAAATGAATAGTTTCTTGGTGGGTGTACATATGAAATATGAAATGGAATAAATTGTTATTGTAAGTTTAAAGTCCCTCAAGAAACTTATAAAAATGATGTATATGTTAATTTTACAATAATATTTTGTATTTTTATAAGTTTCTTGAAGGACCTTTAAATCTACAATAACAATTTATTCCATTTCATATTCCGTGTGTATACCCGCCAACAAATTATTCATTTCAATATTTAAAATCATCACGTGCTTAAAAATGTTTTTTAATTAAATTAGCGCCATCTTTGAGCGCGTATTACGCTTCGTTTAGCCTTAAGTAATCATAACCTGAACTTTTCCTGGACTTAAATTTTAATAAGATTTTTACATTAAAAAAATTGTATCTGGACCGTGAATGTCTTCGTAATACGTCATAATTAGCATTTCCAACGACCTTTTACTGAATTTTCAAAGGAGCTTTGAATCCTGCGAGTCTCCGTGCCTCCGTGCTGAATTAAAACGATTTAGTTTTGATTACAGAAAACAAAAACTCTTTTGATGTCGATTGCGGATAGTACTGGATTCATTAATATTTCACTAAGTGCTTCCGAATTAAATTAAATGTGTGTTTTTTATATATTTTTATTTAGATTTACGTAATAAATGGTACGGGTCGGTTTTTTCCCGATTTCTTTAAGTACTAAAGGTATATTCCATTGAAAGATATCTGCTTATATCTAATAGGTACCCAATTATATTTAAATTCTAGCTTTACTATTTTTTTTTCTTATTGAATTAATGAAAATTCGGCGTCTTGTCTTAATTTTGATTTTTATTTGTATTGTTATTTTAAAACCCCGTATTGCATGCTTGAAATTACCTTAATATAGTTACGATATCAGAAATTCCAGAGGTAAATCATATATATGTTATACTTTACATTAAAAAAAAGTAAATTATTAACCTTGCTTATACCTAATGTGTTTACTATTAATTAAAAAATGGATGATACGGTCTCTTAAGCCCCCGATGACTTATGAACTGTGTAATGTGAACATAGGACTTGGGAACTGTGTTATTCTGTATGTCGCTTGTTTAACATTTTAGGCTCACCTCTTGAAAAGATGTCTGCAAATCAACCTTTGAAATGTTGGTTTTTGTCATACACAATTCGAAGGAGTTGGCAAACCTTGCAGTTATAAGGCTACTTTACTTTAACTTAGTGCGTAGCATTCTCGAGAGTGGATATCAGGTATGTGGGCCAGAGGACACCGTCTATGTACTGATGACCGAGAAAATTCAAAAGAAATGCACATTTTTTGAGTGGATATCAGGTATGTGGGCCAGAGGACACCGTCTATGTACTAATGACCGAGAAAATTAAAAAAAATGCACATTTTTTACTGTGCCTCTATACGAGAGAGTTCGGTCTTTACTCATGACTGTTTCCAATAGCATTTATTTCGAGAATGCTGGGTATCTGCAGACATAGTTCTAGGAGGGATATAGCATTTCTGCTTATTATGGTTTATAAACTCCTGAATGGTGAATTGTTAATACCTGACATCCTGGCTGAAATAGAATTCTATGAACCTGATAATTTCACGCGAGACCGCCAACACAGGCTTCTGACTCTTGCCAGGTCCAGAACTAACTTTCCAACCTGGGAAGTCTTACTAGCATAATTAACTGCATCGTAATTAAATAACGTACAACAAATTTAAGCACGAAATAGCCATTAAGTTTTAACTATATTATGTAGGTACCTACATGTAACATTTTTATCGCTTTTGTTACCTATATCCTTATACGTATTATGTTATCGAAATATTTTTGTAATATTTTTATTGCCTTTCCAATGTATTGGCTTATAATTAGTAAATTTATTGGTCATTGAATTATGGAATTGAGACATGTGTGCGCTTCGGATAAAACTCGAAATGATGTTCGGAAATCTTATTTTTTAAAATGCTATTTGGAAAACCATTTATTATAGATACAAACTCTGTTCTGATAGCCATCCATTCTGATGTAGGTATACTTTTTTATGTATTTCTATTGTATCTGTATGTTTCGAGCTTGTGCATTTATCTCTGTTATTTTCCTATATATTTATTGTTTGTTTTTATAATTTTATATGGGTACATATTTGCCGTGAAAACTTTGTAAAATCTAATATTATTCGGCAATAATTAACAGTCCCATAATGAATTGAATTGTTAACTTTCTGGGGTGCAACATCGTTGTATGTCTTATTATAAATAATAAAAAAATATATTTAAAAAAAAAAACTGTTTTCGAAAATAAATGTTATTCACAAATCTCAATATAAGTATTATTCACTTTTAGAGTTTTTTATCGCCAGGTGACATACCTTGTAACCTCGTTTTATTTCCCTAAATATATATTTTTAAGTTTGCGTGTTACTTCCGTATCTGTAGAAATTAGTTTGATCGATGTATGGAGATAAAAATGTGTTGCTTCCAAGCCGAGTGGACATAGTTTATGTGGACATAAAAATTCTTAAATGGCTAACAAAGGGTTCGCTCTTGTAGAAATTTTGTACGTTATCGCGAAGGCTTATTCGGAATGATATTACCTAATAAATCCACCATGTTTTGACCCCTCGCATCCCTCATTCCTTGTCCGGCCCTTCGGCCTGATTATTTTTTTCAAAGGTCAGCGGCAACACGGGCACATGATATTATGTGAAATTTGTACAGTGAGAAAGCATCGACTCGTGAATAGTACGCCGTGTTGAGTTTTACATTAAATTCCCCCTTTATCCAAATTTATCTCTAATCCATACAACACAGCATAACTATTATAGCACAGCATATTACTGTAATATACAGTTTTTCTCGCCGGGGGTGACTAAACTGTGACCTCGTTAAATAAATGCCTTTTAATCCTTCGAACTAATTAATAACTTTTAATCATTGAGGTGTTATAATTTTTTCTGCCTCCGAGCGTCATCCGTCCAAACCTTCTTCACGTCTTCAAGTCTTCACAAACCCACCGTTTCGAGAGCGCTCCAACTTAAAAAAAAAAAAACGAAACTAAACAACGCGTTTTGTTTAAAACCACAAATTCACCCTTCTTTACATAAAACTTTAAAAAAAATATATTAATTTAATAAATGTTATGTTGATGTGAAAATTAAGTATGCTGATATTCCCAAGAATTTGTTGCGCAAACACTCCATATTTTGAGGCTCTAAAGAGAAAATTTCATGCACTATCCAGTTATTCCCGTAGTTATTACGAGTTTTGATTGGTCTAGGATTTAGTGTTGACTAATTTCAAAATATTTATTATACCTATCATTTAAACCGCAGCGCAGACAGTATGGTTGCTTACTGGCTAACTAATCTCGGCAAGAATATCTTGAACGGTGAGTTCTGGCATCAGGAGATTTACCAAGTTTTTTTCTGTCTGAAATTTTTACATTTATATAAATATAATGTAATTCTAGACTTATCGAAAAACTCGATGTATAAGATGTATCGTATAAATAAAAATCGTTAGTTATATCCGAGATACTATCTAGATTGAAAATATATTAGGGAAGAATCTTACGATCATACAAAAAGATAGCAACCAAAAATATGAGAATTCTTTAAAAATTAGTAATTCTTAAATTGATATATGATATATATATATATTTTGACCGGTCAGTGGCTGAGTTGGCATCGCGTTTGGGTTTCACCCAGGCGTCGTGAGTTCAATTCCTCGGCTGGCTAAGTCCTCCATTACGACACAAGCAACATCTTCCGCTTCCTGTGATGGTAGTACGTGACTTAAATATTGTTAACCAGGGAATATTTGTCTTTCTTGAAAAAAAAAAAAAATAATGACGGAAAGTAATAAGGTTTCATTAGCTTAGTGGTTAGAGTGCTGGTCCCGGTAAGACAGAGGTCCCAGGTTCAATTCCCAGATGCGATCGTTACCTTTTTTTATTGTTTTGTGTCTTTTTCTGTTTCGTATTTCATTTGAGATTTGTTAATATTATTAAACAAAACACTTTGTTTTAAACCACTAATTTAATTTTTAATTATCACTAACCGGTTTCGCTTATCTCAAGCTTCATCAGAGTAAAACTTAAAACTAAACAAAAATACATAGAATGAGCATACGAGTATATATATATATATAGTTGGGATATACAAAAGGAAAGAGACAAAATATAAAACGAAACAATGGAACAATGAGAGAAATATGCTTACATGTAACAGAATGGGACAAAACATAAAAAAAGAAAGAGACAGAACATCAAAGGAGGGAGGAATCAATTTTAATGGCTTTATCTATTTCTAATGCTTTTAAATTATCTAATCTACTGCCAAAACCGTTTATGTGTAAAATATTAGCGCCGGTGCTATGATTATAGGTATGATCTTTCAATTAGATGATTTGCGAATTCCGAAAAACCTCGGCTATTTAAACATCTAAGATGCTCTTTGATTCTAATATTGACATTCAACAGAATCAAAGAATTGCTTTCTATGAAAATATGTTAATATTATCTTCAATGATTAAACAATACAAATATATTCGCTATGCCATTTCGATAATTGATTGTTAAGCTTTGAAATGTCACGAAAAATAAGACAACGTTTTTGTTTGTTTTCCGTTTTGTTTCAATTGTTAAGATAAAAATAACAGTTTCGAAAGACGAACGCAGCCAGGCAATAAAACGAGTTACATCAAAAGCCATATTATCATTTTACTATGCCTACGCATGAATTTCTATAAATTTGGGAGTATTTGGGCGTATCCGCGATTCGCATCACAGAAGCTTAACACAATTCGCAATCTTGTTATCGAGATGCCTCTTTCGCCTTTGCTTAGGTAACGCGCTGAGTGGTGTGTGACCTGTATGAAATTCTATCTCTTGAAAATACGATATCTCTGTCAGAACGGTAATTCAGGCTCGAAACGAAAAACGAAACGAAACGAAATGTCACGGGAATGATTGAAGCATAACTTATCAATTTTAGATATAAATGTATTATTACTGCAGGCCAAAAATTAACTACATGTATGTAACGCTGTCTTTGAGCTGGTTTTCGGAATTTCATTGTTCACTTTTGAAATTTTAAGGAAATCTTCTGTTAAATGTATTGACAAAGAATATTCGATGGTTAAATGTCTTAACCCTTTAGGTGCCATGTGTATTTTTTTTAAAAGGCGTGAGAAGTTTCGATAATTCATGAATATATTTTTATTTTGATTACTTTTATTTTTAGACACATGTTTTCAATAATGTGACGTAATTTTAGAACCGTGGGTAACGCGTGACGAATTTTATGGCTCGGGATATATATATTGTTCTGTGGCACTCAAGTACAATAATGTATCGGAACGATATATCGTTCGGTGGCACCTAAAGGGTTAATGCTCGTACAGCAACGCAACGATTTTTATTTGTTGGTAATTACTTCATAAAAGCATTCTTCTTCTTCCTCGTGGGCCCTCTGGTATCCAGCTTTGGACACGAGGCTTCTCTCAATTGTTTCCAGATTTCCTGATCCTTACCGGCTCTCACCCATCCGAAGCCTGCAGGTCTCTTCAAAGCGTCAGTTCATCTGATCTGTGGGCGGAAAAGCACTGTACGCAATCATTTTTCAGTATAGAATTTCGTTTGTTTGATGATTATAATATATTACTTTTTTTTTCTGAATTTGGCTTGATTATAAATTTTCTATATTTCTTGTTGTGCCTACCCCAAGAAAAGCAACGAACATGAGCAGAAAAAAAAAAAAACATGCAACAAATTTCTACGAAATAGGTACTAACTATTAAGCTCAGTCAATTCAGTTGGTTACAATAATCAGCCAAAGATGATTAAAAATAGCTATTTTCAAACATTGAATGCACAATAGGGTACTTTTACAAACTACGGATACCGTTAAAAATGTGTGAAAGATTTAAAGTTTATATTTCCAATTTTGATAATCGCACTAAACATGTTTATTTGGAATATTTTCATTCATAATTATAGATTTTATAAACGATCTAATACCGCACCCTCCGAAACGGTTCGAACAGGCTAAAACGTCATTATGATGTACATAACACGCCGCTGGTTGGTAAAACGGTTGTCAACGAAATTGGTCGGCGTGACGCCAACAACATATTCACGAACAAAAACGAACATGTCGTTCTGGCGACATATCAAAAATGACACATTTTATAAATAAAATACAAATGCCGTCTAGTTTTTTTCTTAACTTTTCTAGATAATGTTTAAAAAAAACAGTGAAAATACCATACTCATACCTGAACTTAAAAAAACTCCACAGAGCCTACATTTGGTCAAAGAGCAATGCACTCCACTGCATTAATAATGAGTTTTTTTTTAACAATTGATTGATAATAATATTAATTTTTATTCGGTAACTCCATGTACTTAATACACACCTCCCTTTTACAAGTTGCAACCATTTTAGTAGTGTGGCTTATTCCGTCATCGACATTATATGAAGAAAAAAAAATGTTTGCAACGGAATAGACATTTTTGCACTTTGCCCATATTTGGTCACTGAAGGCAAGCCAACGATGGGATCACGTTGTATTTTGGGCACTCGGAGCGCATGCGTTATAAGAGGTCAGGGAAAATCTTCGAATGCGCGTTCTAAAAAAGGAATGAAGAAGGATATTAAATTTAGCATTTGGAACTTCCTTTTCGTATGACTTTGCTCACTATCACTTAAATGATAGCTAGTACTTAAAAATGGCCCCAAACATTACTTAACGGTTGCTAAGTCAAGCAATACAACAAATGATTTTTCTGTTAATTCTATCTGGGTAGTTAGGAAACTCATAATATTTCAAAATGCAAAAATCCTCAAAATATAATCTTTAAATTCAATGAAATCCATCCCAAAATGTCTGAAAACAGGTGCAGTTTGATAACCAGTGAAAGCAATTTTGAATGTTTTTCCTAAAATTCCAGTATGTACGTATTTCATATAGAATTTAAAATATTACAGTCCGAGTATTATTGTCTTTTGAAACCTTATTAATTTTCAGATAAATCATTCGTAATATTTCTTAAGTTAGCAACCTGCAAAGTGTGTATTTTTAGGTGTTCATTAAAATCTTATTTTCGTCGGGTCACCAACCTCGAGGAAAATACGTTTTATTTCATTAAAACATCCGAACATTCAATTAGATTTTTTTTAAGTGTCCTGTTTAAAGTTGAGTGTACATATGGTTTAGCGTTGTGGTTGTAGACATATATATTAACAATTCTTAAATTATAATCTTTTAAAAGGTTCACTTTTTTGGAAATTCTGGACGTTAACGTGAAGGCTTATTCAACGTGATATTTTTTGATAGGATCTCAAATTATATGGTCTATATACATTTTAGAATTTGTTATTTTAATTTCACAACACATGCTGGTATTTCCGGGCTTAACGTACTCATTCAAGTTGTCTATATTAGCGGAAAGAAATAAAGTTGCCCTGTGCTTCCCGGGAGCGGTTGCGGTATAGTAAAAAAAGTTTAATATCTTTCAATTTTAGTGAGTTTGTCTCTGGGGATGTAATCCGCTCACTCTGCGAATCTATGGGAACACTCGCGGAGCAGGAAACTTCTCACGGGGAATTCGATTTATTTCCTTTATTCTCTCTCGGAGTTGCCGCCCACGTCCCAACTTTCCAGCTATCAGGTATCGTCCCCGAGGCATCTCATTACTTCTGCATGTGTACAGTTATCTCATCTGCTATTGAATGTTTCAATAATTATTTTATTATTGAGATGTAAACATAAATATGAGTTTCACATGCCAGGAAAATATTGCGTGATGTTTTGATATGTCGAACGACGTACCTGCCTAAAGCTTTTCCATGTTATATATTCATTCCCAATTTCATTTAGTTATTACGCTATGTAAAATTACCACAATCCTGTCATTATACATATACGTTTGTTTTACGTTAAATCCAAATAAAGCTCTCCCTGCAATGTTAGTGGCTAGTCAAAATTGATAAAAGGTAATATGTTTATAATTTTTTTGTTGAATATGAGAATGCGTGATACCGAGAGCGCTCCGTTCCATATATTTCAATTGTACACGGGTCGGTGCGGTGCGGGAGCCATGAGGGAGCCAATTAAATATTTTTTCGGGTATAATTTTTCAAAAGTGAGATTTAGTTATTTTGATTCATCACACCATATCTCTATTCGTATTTTTATAACAGAACATTTTGGTTTATTCCAGTTTTTTATGAGATTATTACATAAATGAGTGGGATTGTCATATGATGGCAATGAGCGGGCATTTCGTCCAATTCTGCAGGATGTGGGATTTTGCATAATGGACAAAATTATATAAATCTGTCTCTTCATCTCTGTGTGGGTGTACCCCTCGCGTTAATAATATAGTTATCTGTTATATTACAGTGTAATGAATATAAGACGTTTATTCAGATGACATACATTTTATTAAGTAAATGAAACACGTTGTTATAAACCACGAATATATTTTATTTTCACCAACCGATTTCGCTTAACTCAAGTTTCATCAGGGTAAATATAATAACTAAATTCTAATACAGAGTTATCGGATATACGATCTGCACAGACGTACGACCGTTTTTTAACTCGCGATACCACTTGTACACACTCGTACAAGTGGTAGCTTTATCACCATATGCAGCTTTCACCTCATTATAAACCTCAACCGGAGGTTTTCCCTTCCAAACGAGATAACTGATGACGCCACGTATTTCGCACTTGGCGGGAGATTGGATTGACATTTTTCACGAAAGGTGTTGTCGCGTCGACACTTCTCAACGTACTGACCTTGAACCGGTCTCGTTGCGGAGGGGAAGAGTCAGGCTACACGTAAGTGTAGCCAACATGTCGAAAATAAAATTCATTCGGTCGTGATAGCCTCAGTACACTTACTTTCTGGATACTCCTCGTATATAGGTACAAAATACAATGGAATGAAATAGATATATTACAAAAGAGAGACAAAACAAAATATTAGAGGAAAACAACAATAGAAAAACATTATGTATAAGAGGGAGACATCCTTATATAAAAATATAACAGTGTAATGGGAATATAATTCTTATAATGCATTAATGAAAGGGTCATACCTAATGAAACATAGAAAGTATGTACTACTCGGTTACATAATAATAATTAAACAAATGTGGAATAATAATTGATAGATTAGGGGAGATTAATAGGAAACATGTAAATAAAATATATTCGTGGTTTATAACAACGTGTTTCATTTACTTAATACAATGTCAAACCACAAAGTGATTGCTTCTTATGAAGACATATTTTATTAATTTTCCTAGTCCGACCAGATTCTCACAAATGGTAGCAGATTGGGATTATTTATGGAAATGAATAATGAAGTCAGAATTGATAGACTTGCCCTAAGTACGACTTCGACGGCTCGAGGCAAAGGTTACGTAACACACATTTTTTGCACCAGTTTAGTTCTCTGCTGTCCATATTTTTTTCGCGTGATTTTGACTGCGGTAAGCAAAATACAAAAAATTATTAAAAGGATCAAACTCTTAATAAATATTCGGTTTTTGTAAACAAGCTGAAGCTTTTTACTTAGTTGCTGTTTTATTTAAATTGATGCCACGCCTATCACGCCCCTGCCTCTCTTATGTTGACTTCTTCCCCTTTCGCGTTAGGGCATTTCTGTATAGTATTTGCTCTGTGACAATGAAGGATAATCTTACCAACAATTTCTACCACAAAAAATACTTTTACAGGCAAATCATTTTAAAGAGCGCACCTTTGAATGTATTTGTGCATACTAATACTATCTCGAGCAAGCGTCAAACTGGTTCGATCTAGTTTGGAACGATAATATTTGGATACTGGGTGCGTAGTGACGTTTGTCATAATCTTCGAATATTACATACGAGGTAGTTAGTTTCTCTCTGTGATTTTTAATATGGAGTCAAAAATAAAATTTGGTTATGGTAAACCATAGATCAGCCAAACAAAAGAACTAACTAACCATCACGCCGTTTTCCCGCAGGGGTAGGCAGAGGGGACGGACCGCCAAACAACTCTATCTTGGAATACACTTCTTGCTTCATTCACATTCATACATCGTCTCATACATTCTCTTCCATTATTCCGACTTCTGATATGGTCCGACTCAAGTATTTGATTCACTTGATCATGCCATGTCTTCTTCGGGCGTCCCCTGATTCTTCTTCCATTCACGTCATATATTCTCCTAACACTCGTTTCTTCGTTCATTCGCTCTACATGTCCAAACCATCTAAGCGTCCCTTTCTTAATCTTCCTCATGACACTTGCATTCTTTACGAATTTCAATATTTTTCACACGATCATACATGGTTTTACCACACATTCGCCTCAGGGATATCATTTCTACGGCATTCAGTTTACTTTCACCCTTCCTCTGCCAATTCCATGCCTCACTGCCATACATCAGGGTTGGTATTAGCACTCCATTGGAGACTGCTAGCTTCGCTTCTTAGTCCAAACAAAAGAAAGTCTTATACATATAATCTTTATAGGAACTTTGAATTTTGAAAAAAAATAGTACTGTTTTTACACCAAATCAACTGGAATTTCTATAGGATCTGTTTGGAGAACAGCGTCAGAAAATAAATGTTTTTCGGAAGGGCGTACAAAATAATGACAAAATAAATAATAATGTCATAGTTAGTATAATCAGATAAAATTAAAATAAAATGAATACGAAACGTCAAGCGTTAAAAGGGTAAATAATAATAATTTTTGATCCCCCCAGTACACAACGACACAAGGAAGAATCTCTTTATTCTTACTTACCTGTAGCTAGTTCATATTTGTGTCATTTGCTACTGGCAACGGAATTAGAACAATCTATTAGAATTGATTGCTGTAAGTAACTTAGAAAAAAAATCAACCTTTAGAAGTTGGATGACAAAAGTGGACTCATTATTCAGGTAGTATATTTAAATAAGCAGTATGTAAAAACTGAAAGCACAAATCTGCATGACTAGAATAAAAGTTAAAAGCGATGCGTGACGCTAGGGCGGAGCACGTACGGCAAATACATTGTAATTCTGTTTAACTCTACTACAGAAATACAGTGTTAGGTTAGTGTCTATTGATAGCAGTAGCTGGCGTTGTACGAGTATACAGTCATGCTATTTTTCTGGAGCTCTACATCGGTGCAATTGAAAATGCGCAAAGTTTTAGTAACATGATCTCGTGCTTCTCCGTAGGAAAAGCGAACTTTCCCTGGATGCTCCGGGATTCGAGTTATATTCCTCTATCATCTTCTCTATCTGCCGGGTAAATCAAACCAGTTGTATTTATTTTAAATCCCTTTGACGAATTTATTTTCTTCGCAAACATTGCTACAATATTTCTGAAGGAGGAGAGATTTATTTTCATGGCATGTGCAATATGTACGTACAAGGATTTCGTTTCTCAAATTTTATAGAATTTCATGCGAAAATCTTTCTCGGTAAATATTACCAAATAAATTTGTAGATTCTATTTGAATGAATTCGTAAATAAACAAGGTACACACTAGTAACGGGCATAGTCGAAATATTCCCTTTCGAAACATTTTAATGATTGAACAATGTTTCTGCTCTTAGGTATTACCGAGATGCTTTTTTTGATCGGAATAAATTGTCTTTTCTTCAAATTTCAATTGTTTTTCAATCTTTCAAACAATGACCTAGTTTCATCAGTGTTCTAAACGTGTTACGAGAACCACATTATCTATATACTAATTTTATCTGCGGAGTTATTTTTCAAATTGTTTGATTTTGACTTGCGTTCTCCCACATCTTGCTCTGCAATAGAGTCGATCACTGCGTGAACCCCATTTGTGTAACCTCGGAGTGCATTTGTTTTTCAAATCATTCGAATTTGATGGACTTTTCCATATGTTTCGCACTTCAGTAAGGTAGATATTTGCTTATACTCCATAGAGTTCCCCAATTTCGCTTAGTTGAAGTGGCAATCCTGAAAATTTTACTCGATCATTGTAAAACAACACTTTTTAATACAATTCTGCATTATTGTTTATGTAAGCTTTTGGTGTTATCACGGCTCAATAAAACCCACGTCTTTGCAATAAGCACTTTGCATTTATTATTTAAGGCAACAATACTCTTATAATTTGAACGAGGGGGGAACACCCTGGAAACCAATTTTCTGTAAATAGTATTTGTAAAATTTCAAGAGACTATCAAAAGTTTGAGTAGTTAGTCACAAATTCTTTAGAATAAATGATGAAAAAAAAGTTGAATTATTTTTTAATCAACTAGTTCTAAAATAATATATATATTACAATTATGTCCTATTTCGATTCTTAAAGCGATCGATCACGCCGAGACGAATATATCGATAATGCCCATCGGTAATACCTCCGAATGTCTCCGAAGTCTGCCAACATTTCCTGAAAACTTGAACCATGTATTAAAGACATCAATAAAATCTCATATTATTATGTGATCTCTTCCCAATACACGTTCAGTACATAAAGCCCCTTTTACAGGTGGTATTTTATTGATGGATTTTTGTTTTACCTTTATTCTGACACACATGCAGGGAAGAAGATTGAGAAGAAGCAAGAATGTTTTTTTAATGTTCAGTCGTAAAATGAATAAATCCCGCCACACTACATGACTGCATACTATTCGCGTTTGATTTATTATCTCTCGAGCACTTCTCACCTGCTTCACATATAAAATGTGTGAAAGATTGACTCACGTAAACATTATACCTGAGACTCTCAGATGCATAATCATAGACCAGATCCAATTTTTTTTCAATATGAAAGTAAACAATATAAAATTTTACTTTGCGTTTTGACGGTTCACTATTTTTTCTAATACCTATTATTAAATATTTTTTATCTGCGTTATTATTGTCTTATGTTTCTTTATATTAACTCCACACAGGAGGCAGGCTCTTAGGAAAATAATTTCCCTCAAGGCCTATGTCATCTTTGAGGATGCTGTATGGAGGGTATTTTTATTTTTTGTAAACAAATCGTTCCACAGTTGAAGAACGAGTCGTGGAAACGACCCACTCTCGTGTGACAACCGTGTAAAAATATGACGTATTATAAAATTGTTTGAAACGTCAAGTGAAATTTTTACATTTTGAAGCTCCTTAGCTCATGATGGAAATGAAATTATGAGTTAAAACTGCGTTTACCTAGAAATTTGTAAATATTTTAGTTTTTTGCTAGTTTTATGAAGACATCCAGAGCTTAATGTTTGGGAGATTTAATTTTAAACAGTTTTTTATTTATTTTATAATTACTATGCACTGCAAACTGGGACTTAATAATTTCCTGAATCTCAAGATTCGTGAAATATTTGCTAAATAACTTAATCGCTTAAATTATTTTGTATCCGTGATATTATTTTATGTCCGTGTGTAAATATATAATGAAAACTCCCCATGTTTACATACACCGCTTGCTTAATATCATTTAAACGTCAATATACCCTTTATTCGCAAATTGGCTTCGCAGAATTGTGATGCTTCCCTCTTGCTCAGACAGCTACGCGTATGTGCCGGGTTTTCCTGCTAAACGTTGGTAATACGCCAGGATGCGAGTTAATCATTACCGCAACCCCCTCAGGTATGGTAGTGCGCTGAAGGCTGGTTAAGGGGTATTAGGGGTAGGTAAGCAGATTACAGGGGGTGGGACAGGGGGCAAACCTTCCCTTCAAAATAATTTATTATCCTGCCCCAACTCTGATAGATACTATGTCTTTGGGCTTTGTTAACCCTTTGGATGGTGAGGAACGATTTATCGACGTTTTCAATTTGGTCGAGAAATGGCAACGATCGTTGTGTGAAAATAACTTGTAAGTTATTTCTGAATATGCTCTACCGAACTTTTATTCATATGATCTTGCAGGCATCTCAATAACTTAATCAGAATATGATAATCAGAAATACCAACCCTGGTGTTTGGCAGTGAGGCATGGAACTGGCAGAAGAAGGATGAAAATAGACTGAATGCTGTAGAAAAGAGATCTCTGAGGCGAATGTATTGTAAAACTATGTATGATCGCGTGGAAAATGTTGAGATGCGCGAAGAATGCAAAGCCGATGTAAGCGTAATGGGTAAGATTAAGAAAGGGACGCTTAGACGGTTTGGGCGTGTAGAGCGAATTAACGAAGAAAGGAGTGTAAGAAGAATATAACATAACGTAATTTAGAAACGTTTGGGAAATCAACATTCATAATAAAAGAAGTAAAATATTGAAGTAAGTTTTTAACCATTGTTAAAGCCCGAAAAAATTTTGCGAATCAATAATATGTTTTCCGAACAATGTGCAATGAAACACTTTTAATTGGCGTGCAGACTATGTATTATTTATTTATTCACCGGCGATTGTGCATCCTTCCTGCTACAACCTGTCTTCTAATATGTAATGTTACGCGTTAACGGCGCTGTATTCCAAAATAATGCTACATTTTCGCATTAGGAAGAGATATCGCCACCTTAATTGGTAAATTAATTAAGGTTAACCGAGACTTTATATGCGCTCACAGATGGCGCTAATTCAAATATTTTAGATATAAAAAATACTATATATATATATATTAGTTTTACGATAATATATTGTATTTTTATAAGTTTCTTGAAGGATTAAAAATTCCAATAACAATTTATTCCATGTAATATATAAAAGCATTAAGTGCTGAAAGTGTTTTTTTCTAAAATATTAAAATTAGCGCCACCTTTGGGTGGTAATACGTTTCGTTTAGCCTTAAGTCCATTTTGACCACTTTGCAGGAGAAACATTTATTTTTTAAATTAGTTGAGCTACCCTTTGGAACTGCTTTACGTACATAATAAATATATGCAATTAAAAAAAATCGTGTTGTAAGATAATAAAGAGTTATAGTAGGTACAATTTTAAAGTTGAAATAAATTTTAAAAAAAAATGTTTTTGAAGAATTTTATTCTAAGATTCAATCAAAGAAATTATGCATCGAAAATTAATCGAGAGTGAAAATGTAACACATATTTAAAAAAAATTCTTATTAAATTTTCGTTTTTCGTTGTACTTATTTTTTTTTTTTTACTTGTTACGAATTTTTGCACACTTATGCGAAAACCTTATATTAAGATAAGGTTTTCGTAGTAATACTTTTTTTATTGCTATAAGGCGGCATTAAAATCTCAATTTGTGAAAAAATGTACTATGGAAATACTAATTAAGGTGACGATATAAACAGTGGCATAGGTAATCTTAAAGGGTGACATCCAAAGGGTTAAGTACCATATTCGTACTTACGTAGACATGTAAAATTATTTACAAGGCGTTACTGTTTTTGCCAACTAGAATCAAGTTCGGATTAACTCCTCGCTTAAGTGTGTTTTGCCTTATGAAGCCTTCTTGATTCGGCTTAGTTGAGTGTTAGATTAATCCTTATTTGCTTGCACGTTTTCAGTGTGTATTGTATAAGCTTGTGTAGGTGAGGTCATGTTTCAGGTTCATAGTTCACCCTACACATTATCCTTACTTCAGGAAGATTTTATTGTAATTTGCTCATTTGCAATCCATGTCGGCAATTTGGGTCTACATATGTATGTATGGTTTTTTGAACGAGTTAGTTCGTTTATCCACTAATCGCATTACTTAATGTGCTTCCGTTTTATATCCTAGCTACTTACTTTAATATATTTACTACGTATTAGTTTCTGTTGTATCACATATTAATTTTGATTCTTAGTTTGATGTTTTGTCTTTAATTGCTATAAGAAGATTTGTCATTACTCGTTTGTCCATGCGTTCGGCCGACTGTTTGACTAGTACTAACCGAAGCCACCCTGTCGAAAGGCTCTGCCGTCCGACGTTCCTTTCCTAAAGTTTAGTCTATTATCGTATCCATTCCCATATCTTAAAACTGGTAAAGTCGGATGTGTGTGGAGGCGGCTTTACGCGTGGTTACGTGAAGGTTACGGAAAGGTTTTTCCTCTTCATTTGTAATATAAATCTATGTATTGTTATTCTGCTGGGTATTGTTCTTACGTCCTTCGGATGTTTGCGCAATTTTTATTATTTCTATTAAAACTCTAGTACCTACATTATATCTTATTCCTCCATTGTAGTTTTATATTACAAATTAATAAGTATGAACAATACATAATAAGGGGACAATTTTTCTATAGCGTTGTTATGTGATTAAAATCACCCCAAGGGGGTTTTACATTTTGTTAATGTTTGTAGACCCCTTTAAATAGATATGTTTTTTAGATTTTTCTAGAAGATTTCGAAATTACTGTCTGACCTCAAGCCAAATGGAAGGTCATTCCAAGAAACACGATACAACCAAAATGCATAAACACGATGCGGGGATATCGTTTCACATTGGACGTTTTGTTCGCATGATAAGCGGCTGTAACTACGATAGTGTAGTGGGTATTATTGTGTAGTGGGTATTATTGTTTTTGCGTCTATCCTACGCGATTTTGTAAATTTAGAATTCCCCAGATCACCAAGTACCCCCAATTACCATATTTCGGTTACAAATGAACCTATATTAACATCACACACATAATATTTGGTTTTGAAATGTAACCAAATCAAAAAATCATCGAATTTGAGCACACAAACGGTTTTCAGTTTAACCAACACAAATATTTTATTCAAAGTTTTATATTGAAGGGACTACTTTCATCGGAGAATAAAGCTTTCGGTATATACTTTAGCCTCTCGTTATAAACATTTCTCCCCGTTAGCAGCGACAAGCACCAAACCTTGGAAACCCCTACTGGCATTGTCAGCGGAAAAGGATCGTTCGCCTATCATTGCATGAAGTGCCATCTACCATCCACGTTCTACGTTCAGGCTTTATAGGCTTCACTTCACATACCTGCATAACGTAGATATACGGTGTACATATCACGCATTATATGCTTTACCTATTCGCTATTCATCAGAATGGATTTTATTTGTATGCACCTCTTGCTGCAGGCATATATTTTCTGTTCCAATAGTACGGGAATTTAGCATTATTTTAAATTAAAGACAAAGAAGAAAGTTTATTGAATCCCCTTTCGATGAATTTTATGATCTTGCACTTCGCTTTATTTTTTTCCTGCCTTATCTTATATTTTTTTTTATATTAGCCAACGCCTCTGTTACTCATCGGTGGTCAATATTGCATATTTTTGTAGTTTTAATATACATTTTACAAATATATAATAAAAATATCTAGGGATTTTACATATCCACGTGATTTGTTGATATTAGTGGTTTTGCATCGACTACATCACATCGACTACGACTTACATAGACTAGCTTAACCGCAACAATATAATACCTACCTACTTATATAATTATCACGATTTACCGTGAAAAGATAGTATCTCATTTAAGGGGAACGGCTGCGGGGCCTGTTTCATACAAAACTTAATTTTGGATTTGAGGCCAAAATACCCATCCAAACTGAATGATATTTTTTTTAATTAAAGGTTTACTAATTAGTATTCTAGGTCAACGTAAGTATTTTCAGTTCGCCACATCATCTCCATCTTGAGCTACGAAGATTTAAAATATCTACCTGTTTAAGAAAAATAACACGTTCGTTCTATATTTTAAAATTGTTCATTGGAAACATATTTCTGAAATAGAGTTGAAACCTGGGTGAATCCGGGTAGAAACTACTAGAACCTACAACATACGAGCATCCTGCCGATTTCCGCATTTTCCGAATAAAGTCTAGCGGCGCCAGTTTTTGTATCGTGATTCGCTGTTGCCACTTGGATAAGGACCTGACAGTGACAAGCTATTTGTTAAACTACCGTAATGGCCAATCTGTCGTCTCAAAGAAGTGCCAATTATTTCCAGACCAGTTGTCAATACCTGGCTTCATAAAGGTTGCCTTTTTTATAGTATAATCCATATTTTGTGGCAGAATGAACTTGGTGTATTCTAGCGTGTACCTACAACGTTCGTAGAAGGATCAATAGTATATCAGTATAGACGAGGTTGGTGGTGATACACTCGTATATACATTTGTATCATATGTCCTAGTGTCTTTGAGCGAAGAGAAGAAAATTGTTTTTTTAAACCTAGTGTTTTTTTGATAATATAGTTCCAACTACTTGGAATCTGTGTAATTATGTCGCTCGCATTTTAATAATATTGCGAGGTTAAAGGACATGACATGCTGGAGGGGACGTGGAATATTGAAAAGCACCTGACTGGTCAGATCTGATAACTTAACATAGCCGAAGCCATTTCAAGCGTCATTTTATCTTCCCCAAGTGTAACGTTTTAATTCTATGCGTGGAATAATCCATTATTATTTAAATAGATATGTTTTTAATAAAATTAATTGTAAATGTTTTGTGTAAACCACTGTTTAATTTTAAATAGTTGTTTTCACACAACATGTATTATTCATTTTATTGAAAAGATCGCCACCAAGTGAATTCTAATTTATTAAAAAACTTGTGAACAATGGAATTCCACCACCAATGAACAGTCCAAAAACTAGCATTCAAAAACATGTATTTTTATTTGCTTTTGCCAGGAGTCGATACAGTACACATCGTCGCCGTTCAAGCAACCCTAAAAATTTAAGCAAAAATAAGCAACCCTTAAAATTAGCAATTTGAAAGTCTGGAGATTAGATTTTATAATTCAGATTTAAGCAAAATTTTAGTAACTAAAGTACTGTGGTGGCTTTTGCATCTTAAATATCATAAAATTACCCTTCGGGTGATGTACCTACGCAACTCTAAACCGGCTTTTTCAGTTGTTGTTGACTTTTGCCTGTACGGTGAAAAAATAAGGCATTGAAATTGATTAGTAATATTTAATCATGTTTTATAATAAATTATACACCTTTTTATCATTGTATTCAAAAGTCTTTCTTATCTGGTATTTCCTGTCATTTTAAATGTTTTTTTTACGATGATCAACTACACGTTGCCATATATCTTAATAAAAGTTTTTAGCGTATTTTACGTAATTAACATAATAATTATTACACTATATTTTGACTGGTTGAACTTTACCTCTGTCACTTTTAGTATGAAATTGAATTCTCGAGCCTAAAATCGAATTTCTATTAACCTTAACTCTTTATGGAGACATGCTCCGTAATTTGATTGCCCACGAGACCGTGAACTATTTCAAATCCTGCGCCTCTAAATAATAATTGAACTCTCCCTCGCTTAATGTGAGTGCAGATGGTGTCGGCGATAAAATTGTTCGGTCCTGAAATGCAAGCGCCATTGGAAATATCGAAAACGCCCCCGGCTGGTACGGCACTCGTTACCTTGCATGGCCGCACCGCCCTGGCCCGCTCCCTCCCGCCAGTTTCACTGCACGAAATGCCGACATTCAAGGGTAGTTTTATAACGAAACTTTCCCTTGAGACCGTGTAACGTGTGGTCTATAATTTCGCTGAACTTGCACGACCGGTTTAAGGAATGATGTAACACCAACTGCATCATGTGTTATTCTGCTGGTACCCCTTATGTGTGTAATGTAATCTAATGTGTGCTTTCATTTGGGTGATCTTCCCCCTGCATACGGCAGCCCGGAACTGCCCTCTTACCAGTTTTGTAACTCTTACGCAAGTTTCGGAGTCAAGGAGTGAGGCGTCTTCTTCTTCTACGTCTTCCATCATTCCTCCTATGGATGATCAGTTAGGTGACGATGTATTTTCCAACCAAACCAAGATCAATTGGAGTTTTCGTATCTAGTGTAATTTCGCATAATTTTGGCCATTCGATGAAAAACACCCACCATTTATATTATTCAACTTATATGTACTCCTATGTCCAGGGTATTTTTGAAGATATGTCCACTACATATTTGCATTTCGAAAGCTTTAATGTTAAAAATTCCATGTCATGCAGAAGAAAAGAGCTTAAGGGCATTCGAAACATGATTATAACGCTACGCCCTCACAGATGACGTTAATTTAAATATTTATAAAAAAAAATTTGCACCTAACGCTTTTAAATATTAAGATGAATTATTTGTTGGCGTATGTACATATATTTTTTTTAAATATGAGTATCGCACTAGAGTCCCAACTGCTCCTAACTGTCTGTAACCACTGAGACTATGGCATACCAAATTGGGGTATATTGTGAGGGAAAGTAGATGGGGAAGTGGAAGGTGGGGAATTATCTGACTATTCAGATCTGGTCACCAAACACGGCTAGAGCCATTTCAAGCATCGTTTCGATTATGAATGGTGGTATTTCACCGGGGCGATATGGAAAATATCTATACTTACATATGGAAAATTAATTTGAATAAATTGTTATTGAAGGTTTAAATATAAATTCTGTGTGTTAGTCTTAAAATATAATGTTGAATTTTTGTAAGTTTCTTGAAGGAATTCAGCTTTATTTATTTATTTTGGCCCCCAACAGAATACATCACATAACATCATATTACAGTAATGAAATACATTGTCAATATGGTTATGGTGGAGATTCCAGCTATAGGCGACCACACAATTCATTCCAATATTCTTTGTGCAGCGATAACCTACCATATCAATTTATTATATTTTATATTCCGTACGTTCATCCGCAAACAAAAAAATCATCTCAATAATTAAAAGCATTACGTGGTAAAAGTGTGTGTGTTTTTTTTTAATATTTAAATTAACGCCACCTGTGGGCGCGCAGCGTTATAATCATGTTTTGAATGCCCTTAACATAACAAAAGCGATCAAATCTTAATGCGTTAGTATAAATTTGAATAGATAATCCCGTGACGGTCGTTCGTCGCATTTTAGCTATTATTTCTAATCTAAAATTTCAACACCTCGTTTATTCAATATTAACTTGATTTCGGGTACAAATCGGGATGCTGCTAAAAGGAAATAACAAAGGACATTTAATTTGCTCTTTTAACCTGACCCATGATATTTTGAAAGTTCACGGTTTTCTCCTTCTCGATTACAAGCCTCCCCTGACCACTGTTTCGAATCTTGTTAGTGTTTCCCATAAAATCGATCCGCATGTGTGATAAATCTTGCGCGGCTTCCTTCTCCGTACCGTTCAGATTACACGGCCTATTTATTTCGCTAGCACCGTATGTGATGCCGATTTACTGGTTCACTGGTCTCCTAAATGTTTATAGCCACTGAACCTGCGATTTGCGTTCATCACAGTACCTACACAGTTTCCGCATAACTTGGAGTGAGCCAACTCGTGTCGCGGAGAGCCACAACCACCGCCCTTCAGTCTCTGTGTTTTAATGTTAAATATTGCCATTTCGAACGAATCGGACGCTCTTTGATTTTTTTGAGTAAAATATCTGAAATAAAGCCTATCGCGACTAAGATCGGTCAGTGTAATGTTTAACATCTGTGCTTCAAAGTGTAATCGGTTTTTGTTGACGATAAAACATTTCAGGAAAATGTTTGTTTTAAAGTTCATCAATTTTGAACTTCGCTGTTGTGAAGCAAGTACCCACCTACCACCTACCTTGCCGAGTTATATTTCAATCGTGCTTTGTTTTATTGAATTATTAATCTGTAGTCATGAAAGCTTTAAGGGTCATTTGATAACTGTGATTTCCTTTTCCCACAGGTCTTATCACCTTTCAAATCAAATCACTGTCACAACGTAAATATTATTATCTTTTAATCCACTTCTGCGGCTGCATAATTTATATAACAGTTGAATGATATGCAACAGTGTAGTTTTTTTTTTATCAGATTAGCGTGGAATGAAGCATTTCTTGTTATTATTACTGCGGTTGCCTTGTTATTATGCGAAACTTGACGTTTCAAGTACAGGCTAACAACCAGTTCAAAGGATATCGAGAAACTCTTGAAAACTAATCAATTTCTGTTCATAGTTTATTATTGGTGGCGAGAGTTGTTTGAAATGTTTAGTTCGCGCCTGTATAGTCAAGTCTCGAAGTTCTCGACTACATCAAAATCAAGATATTTTATGGACGTACGCAATAGGTACTATGCTATGTAATAAATATTAATATTCCTACCTAATAATTTGTAGTACAATGTACTGTCTATGTCTAAATAAATATCGGAGAATATCTAAAACCATCCGGTACGTTGAGTTAGGTTGGCATCCAAAAATAATTACTTTCTGTCCAGGATCCAAGGATATGTTGACGAAACAATGACACGCGAAAGTAGATGTCTTATCCGCCTACGTTTTGTAGACACACACGTGAGATGGTACAATATTCTCGGATCGAATGAGACACGAGGAAGATGGAAAAATCATTTTTTCTCCCCAGGCGATGTACATGGATTATATTAATGGCAGCCGTCTCGTTTAAAAGATATCGTTAACAGTAATTGAATACATCGTATAGAGCCTTCATTCTCTCATATTGATATGCAAATTGATGTTTTCTCAATAAAAAATATCGAATACGGCAGGAAATAAGAGTACATTTTGTGAAATGTGGGCACGTTATGATGAACGCTTTTTAAGAATACGCGGCTCAGTTCACTATCTTTTTATTATGAAATTTCTCGAATTTAACTTGATTTCAGGCAATGCGAGAGAAGAATAACGACCGTACCTGTGAATGTAGTTTTTTGGGAATTGTTAAAATTATGTTAGAGTTCTTTTGCTAGTTTCATTCGGTAATTTATATTGAAGTTTATATGTCACAGGGAAAGAGCGAATAATGCTGTTATACTACGCAACGCAACGCAACGTTTATAGAGATATTCGTAGTAATGTTGTTAATTCCGAGTATGTAAATCAGTACCTTGTAAAACTTTTTATGTTTTTTTTTTCAGATTTTAAACAAAAAAGATAATCTTACAATCTGAGTCATTAGAGTTGTTGCTTTTTCTTTTTTAACTACCACAGTGTTCAAAACTTTTATCTTACGTAATATAAAAAAAATTACAACTCGGAAGAACGTTTTTCGATAAATAAGAAAAACTCGCGTGACTTAATCGCGACACATGGCGGTTGCGAGCGGAAGGAATTTACCCACAAATTTCAATTAAAGTCCGAAACACGCGCTCAACTTTCCCGCCTCTGACTCTACCAACAGTATGTAATATAAGGAAAGTATTGGGAGGCGGTGGCCGCGGCGCTGGTGGTGCGCGGTGTGACGTTCGATACTAATCGGTGATATATTGCCGTGCTGTCTGGTGTGATTAGGGCGCGGGGAATAAGGGCACGTTTACACCCCTTTCGTGCACGTCCGCGGGGTGCTTTTGTTCTCTTTCGACACATTTTGTCCTACATGCAAGTATTGGGATGATAGTAACAAATTATTTCAGCAAGGCTAGTGCACTGCAATACCTACAAAGTGACCCTCTAATAACCCTCTGTGATAGATTAACCTCAACTACTTGAACGAATTCAATTAAGAGTGCCCGCCAGACGAACTTGACAAAACCACACACTAAGCCTCCTCCACATATTTATTCACCGCGCTTCATACATTTTTAACACTTTATACAATGAGTTCAACTTATTCAACTCTGCACCTTGTACCGTTTTTACAATTTAATAATTAAGACACTTGAGTGAAAACCCATTATTAGTTTAGTTTTTATATAATATTTACTATACTTCGTAAATATTGTAAACTTGGTTTTCCAAATAAAAAATAAAGAACATTACAAAAACATACATTGGGAGGATTTTTTTTGGTCTCCACTGTCTCCAGAGGGCCATACCAATGGGGATTCCATCCTGGCAGCCATGGTATTCATGAACTGTTTTGAAGAAGTGCACTTGTTTCTCTATAAACGAAAGCGAGATTTTTTTTTAAATGATAAAAGTCGCATGCCTTCATGAAAACATTTTCTGCATAATATAAACCTGTTGAATTGGTGATGTATTTGGACTTCGTAATATTTATACGGATTTATTTTTACTAGTTGCCCTTTTCACGCCGTGCAGTTAGAATCATGGTTTGAACTTTGACCTCTTGATGGATGAAAATAGAAAAACTGAATTTAAACGTTCAACTATTACAAAAACCAAAACAAAAAAACTAAAAACCAACATAACTTAATATTAACATTACCTATTAAATTTCATTAAGTTTAAATTATAAAAAAATGAAGTTTCACAAATTAAACACAAAGATTATAAAAAAATAAATTCTGTAAGTTAAACACGGATTTTGTAAAAAAAAATTAAGTTCTACAAATTAAACACAAAGATTATAAAAAAATTAGGAATTTACCCGTATCAACAAAAACGTTTATAAACACTTCGGGTTTTGTTTACGTGCTGACAATGTGATTTATATCGACTGCATTCCTGTGCATGGGCTGGTGGACCGTATTGACATGAGACTGCACGTAGTCACGGAACGAATATATTTCAGTGACCTAGGCAAAACCATTATGACCTCTCCAGGCTCGGTCACATTGGACGATTTTGTCTATTCTACGTTGTCCCGTCAAGTGATCGCCACTTCCTCGTAGTCGCTAGTAAACAGCCACAAGGAGCTACTGGAACTGCGGGTAGGTAGTAACGAGTGAAATGTCCAACAGTCTATACTGATAACAACATGAGAAAGCTACTAGCGATTTGATATGAAAGATCAGGCGACAATAGCGTTGTGTAGCGGCGACTATATCACGTGACCGGCAACTAGGTATGTGACCTCCAAATTCGCCCCTTTTTGACAACTAGAATTGAAAATGTTCTAATTAGGTCGTCGCTACTTTTAGTTAGTTGACTTACTCGCAGCGAGTACCTTGTCATACGAAGCTATTTTGTCGTTATTATTCGCGACAAAATCGCCCCTTGAGTTTCTAATTGCTAGTTGCCGGTTGCTAGTTGCTAGTAGTTGCTGGCTGCTACGCCCATGCCGTGCAATAACACCAACATTTGACACCCCGCAGTTTAGCTCCTGCCCCCGCCTGTCCTGGGTTTACTTTATTAACGCTTTACGGGTGGGTCGAACCTGCGAGAAACGAAAAACAGAGTTACGGCAGGTTACGGTTGAGTTTAGTATCTTACTAGCCTTTTACGACGAGTTTGCAAATACGTTTCCCGTTACGGGCACTTTCCCACATTGAATTCTAGATTTTCGTAGTATTATTTAAGCCAGTAATGTCCATTTTTTATTTATTTATTTTATCAACAAGAACTTAAATACCACTATATATACATTTTTTTCTGAAGTTACTTTTCATAGTAAAATAATATTCAAAGTTTCAATTTTTAACTCTCCAAATCTATTGCCGGTCGGTTTTGAGGTTAGAATGTTAAATGTAAAAAAAAAGGATGAGCTTCACCGTACATAATTTTATGTTCTATTTATAGTAAAACCATAAGTAATAGAATTATGTACCTTTTTAGAAACGTTAACTCAAAGAGTAATAATAGTATTTAAAATTAACATTATCATAACATCCGTATTGACCATCGGTTTGTCCAGGAATATTCTTATTTTTATATTGAAAAACAATTATAGAGCTTAAAGCACAATTAAGTTGAAATTTCGCCAAAAAAAATGTAAATACAAAACAAAACCGACGAATGTAAATTTCCATACAAATACAAAAACAGAATACGCGCGGCCGAGACCCGTGACGTCAGATACTCCGAATACCAACCTACAGGTGTTTTGAGGGGTCGATTTTTTATTCCCTTTTAAAAACGATTTATAAATTCTACGCAGAACTTGTATATTCCGAATCTTTGCTTTGTCATCTATATGATTTCTTTTTTCAGCCGTAATATTTTTCACTGGAGTTCCTTATTATCGCCAAGCCAATTTAATATTTCAAATAAATGAGATAATTTTTTTCACATAAAAAGTCAATGGATATTTTGTAATAATATGTTTTATACCTATTATACATTCTTGTAACTTTTTTTTTTCATCAGCAATTATGATTTATTTTTTAAATTCAGTACTTAAAAGTTTTCCCGCGACTGTTTACGAGCAGAAGTAAGACATTTTTAACCTTTTTTGTACTACGCTTATTAAATTACCTAGCTAAGGGATGCAAGTTGATATTATATATTCGTCCGAATTCCAGCAACGGGTTTGCCTTTGTAGTATAAAATAAATCTTCTGCGGTGAAAAATCTTTATTATAAAAAAAATATCCGGTAAACTATTCTATAAGATACTCCCAGCATTCTAGAAATTTTGATACGGTTTTCGGTCATAATTTGAAGAACTAAATTTGCCACATTGTGCAATAAACTAGAAAAAATCATTGCATGTGTAATGCATTCGACATTTTTACAGGTCTGATAAAAAAAACTGTCCTTACGAAAAAAAAACATAATTTTACAAATTTGCTCAATCTTAATTTTTAGGTCATATTCTAATCGAGGTATTTTATTAAATAATCTGTATTAATTCTATTTAGGTATTGATTCAGACGATTAAAAAATGATGACTTTTTATGTTTTTTAATTGTATGATATCTATTATATTCTCGTTTTTTATTTGAATCTTCTTTTTTTTGTAATTTGTTAACTTTTTATAATTTTTTTTTTTGCTTTTTGTCAAAAAATCGGTTAATTTGTGAAAAATTCACTAATGACCACTTTACATGACACTTATTTCCATACCGATTCCCATATACAATCCATATCGGGACCGTATGGAAAATATTTGTTTTATACGATCATTATTTTCGTACAGATATAGTTGCCATTAAAGAAGAAATAATGTTTTGGGAAGGTACACCTTTAACACAGTCATAAATCATAAGGAAGTATCTGTCACAAATTGTCATAAAAAAGATATATATACTCGTATATATATATATATCGAAATAAACACGCAACATTTACATGTGTAAATGTGTACTACGGAAAATAATAGTTACGTATAACAATGACAGCTATCAAATAATGCGCGCCAAACTGGATGAATGTAGGTGTCAAAATCGTTCCATGACAATTCAACGCGCGTATTAATCCGCATAATTTTTAACGTGATTAACCTATTTTAAAATCAATTTAATAAAAAATAAAAAATTTAAGGTTAATTTGTTTAGGTTAGATTAGGTTTTCAAGTGAGTTTTTTTTTCGTGCTTTTAATGACTTTATATCACTTTTAAAAAGTGTTTAAATTCATACGTTGAATTATTGGGTCGCCGTCAAAATAGAGCAAGTTTTATTTTTCATAAGGAAACCATATAGAAAGACGACCTGTATGGAAACCGTACGAAAAAGGGTGTCTTGTAAAGCGCTCATTATACGACTTTTAAAATGTTACTAACTAGAGTTACCTTGTACTTAATTAATAGCCCTTTCCCAAATAAAATAATTAGTCTAGACTCTGGATCAACTTGGAACAAAAAGGGTGTCTTGTAAAGCGCTCATTATACGACCTTTAAAATGTTACTAACTAGAGTTACCTTGTACTTAATTAATAGCCCTTTCCCAAATAAAATAATTAGTCTAGACTCTGGATCAACTTGGAACAAAAAGGGTGTCTTGTAAAGCGCTCATTATACGACCTTTAAAATGTTACTAACTAGAGTTACCTTGTACTTAATTAATAGCCCTTTCCCAAATAAAATAATTAGTCTAGACTCTGGATCAACTTGGAACAAAAAACGGACACGAAGTTTTTTACGAGTATCTTCTTTTTCCTTTGTTTGGGAGTTCATTAAATCCCATAAAATAAATGTTTTTACTTGATCCTGTCAAATTGTTCTCAAAGTCTTAAACTGGCGCGTTTTCTCGTAGAGTATCCACGAAATTTCTCGAATAATTTTGTTATTTTCATGTGTTCCAGGAAAAACTTTTTATCTTTTAAGTTTACAAACAATTTGATGCCTCACCCACTAACTATCTAACCGTCACGCCTTTTCTACGTAGGGGTAGGCAGAGAGGACGGACCGCCAAACAATTCAGTCTTGGCACACACTTCTTGCTTAATTCACATTCGTACATCGTCTCATACACACTCTTCTGTTATTCTGACTCTTGACACGGCCTGACTTAAGTATTTGCTTCACTTGATCGTGCCATGTCTTTTTCGGGCATCCCCGGCTTCTTTTTCTTCCATTCACATTCGCGTCATATGTCCTCCGTACACTCCTTTCTTCGTTCATCCGCTCTACATTCACAAACTATCTAAGCGTCCTTTTCTTAATCTTACTCATTGCGCTCACCTCTGCCTTGCATTCTTTGCGAATCTCAACATTTTTAATGGTCAAACGTGGTTATACCACACATACGCTACAAGGATCTCATTTCTGCAGCATTCAGTCTACTTCATCCTTCCTATACCAGTTCCATGCTTCACTGCCATACATCAGGGTTGGTATCAGCACTCCATTGTGGACTGCTACCTTCGCTTCTTTGGACAATTTTTGTTAGCGCAAACCGCGTTCAGTCTTCCATTTATAGAGTTTCCTACATTTACCCTTCTTCCAGTATCCCTATCAGCCTTTTTCATCTCTCATAAATATACTTCTCAAATACATAAACTCATCCACCTGCTCCAAGTATTCATTATTTTCTATAGATCTTCCATACTGTTGGCAATTAGCACCGCATCATCAGCATACAACAGGCGACATACTTTCAGATTTTTCTTTTTCGCGCCCAAATCCACCTCTTCCAATTCTTACATACATCTATGTATAGATTGAATAACCATGGTGACATTATTGCTGAATACTCGACACGCTCAATAATATTAATGTTAATACATAGTTACAATCTCAGTGTTCCTACAACAATTGAATATTAATCGCATGCCTCAATTGTGAATAATTGATCCCTTTGCCGAAACAATGCTGTAACCAGCGGTGTTCTTTGTTCTATGACCAATGGTAGGTTATGTGTAGTTTTTCAAGTTCGGGTGTGAATAGATTTTTTTGAACACGTTTTTAAAATGTCAGTGCGATTTTTTTTACACTCGGGTCACGTTATGCCATATCTGCCACCAGTGCAAATGATAGTCCTCATAATATTCATTCTATCTTCTTTTCTCTTATGGGCGGACATACGTTTTAGAAAGAGAGAATATTATTGTCTAGACCTGTTAATTTAAAGTTAGGGTCAAAGAACTGTTAATTCGTTACTCTCTTCACAGATGGCACTGCATTACAGCATTTTGAACGATTTATTTGAACCCTTCATGAAACAATAAAAGCAGAAGTTTATAAAAATAAGGTTAAAACCTATAGTGGAGGGATAACAATAAGTATCTATTTTAAAAACGATAATGTCATTGTTCAAAAACTACTAGCAATGTAAGCGGTACGATTCACGGGTTTACTGCGGATTCTTGGCTTTGCGTTATGTATCCCGCTAAAAAAACTATATTGACGAAGTCAAATGTAGGTATGGCCAAAGGCCGGCTGCAACTAAGTACAAATTCGACAAAGAAACGATTTATTGATTGTAGAACGATTCTTACGTAAAAAAAAAACTATTCACAAAATTATTTTAAACATAATGTTGTCTTTCTTTTTCTTTGCATATTGTCTTATAATTTGTTATTATGGTATATATTTTTAGAGTAGGCACAGCTTTTCAGCCTATATGGACTGCACGCCACTGGCTGTAACCAATAATATACAGATATGGTACAAACGAGTTTTTGGCGTTATTCTATCAAAAAGTTAAATCTTTTCTTTTTCTATTGAATAGCATTTTCCAGGCAGCGACTCAACTCTATAAAACTGATTTGTGTCCTAGTCCCAATACTATTAAAATAAATTAATCTAAGAAAGTAACGACGATCATATTGATTGTGTTTATAATATGATTTGAAACCGGGATTTTCCTTGTTTAGTCTTTTCCCTGGAGACCGTTTGAAATTAAGGCGATCCACCGGCTAAAATTCCAACGAAATCACGCGCTCCTTATGTGGGTGGCACAAGGTTGAGATTCCCGCTTAACATCGGCCGCATGTTTCGATTTACGCAAAAAATCCATCACCAAAATGCGTGTTTTATTCTATTCTGTAAAGCTCAGACATAAGTATTAAAATGTTTTACGGTCATATTTAAAAAAACTTAATTTACCACAATGAACACAATACGACAATATCGGAAAAGGTTCGTAAGTAGGAGAGTTTGCGCTTTAAACATTGTTTTCTAGGCTTATAAAAAGACACACCAAAAAAATCCCCGGTTAAACGAAAGGCCAAGGTGCGTTTTACTTGCAGAATTTAATTAAATCATCTATGATATTTCTGGGCCATCAAATTCTCAAACCGAAAACACTTGATTTTCCATTACTTCCCATTGTCGCGTCGCCCGAGTCCAAGCTGTGCAGTAAAACGCGCCTTGTTATAATGCAAAATAGAAAACACTTGTTGTACCTACTAAGTATGCTTTCTCGTGTAACTCTAGCTGTCTTTATTTGTATCTATGTACTTTACTAATCTACTTTCATGTGTATAGTTGGTCGTCTAATTGCGTGGTTCTAGTTGCAGATGGAACTTTACTTTTCTTACAAAGACAAGACTCTAACTATGTACTCCGGTGGAGGGTAGCACGGTACATGTAATTATCCTGTGTATGTTACTTACTGGTGTGAGCACCTCTAGAATAGTGGTGCACAACCCGCGGCCCGCGAGACCATTTGTCTAAATAAAATCAACGATATTATTTTGTTGGTCTAACCTTTTTATCGCGATAATGGTATCGCGATAAACTCCCATCTTCAATATTTTGAATCAGCTGCCTAAAATTAAATGTTATTTAATATTTCTAATGCATAATCGACATCATTTATTGGTTTGACCCTGGAGATGGATTTTTTGGCCAGTTTTGTGATTACTTGTTAAATGGTTTTCGTTTTTCAAAATTCAAAAAGGTTTCCCGGACAAATTTTATTTGTAAAACCCGACTTACTTACTTAAAGTATTTAATTTTTTTTTTTATATGCACATTAAGTTATTATGAAATGCTGTATTTGAGGTAGGTATCTAGCAGTTGCGTGCATTGCTCTATGACGAAAATTTATGCTGTGCGTAGTTTTTCATGTTTGGGTACGAATTATGCATTGAAAATTGTCATTTTATTATCATTTTCCACATATTGTTGTAGTCAACTGATAAAAAAAATGTGTATTTATGTTTTTTATTTTTCCAAAGACAGACAAACATTCCCGAGTTACGAATAACATGACAATATTTGAAAATCTCCTACTACCATCACACTAAGCTGAAAATGTTTCTTTTGTCGTGATTGAGGACTTGGCCTTAGCGAATTGAACTCACGATGCCTGGGTGGGACCCATACGTGATGCCAACTTAACCACTGACCAAATGAGCGTACAAGTTTCTTACCAAATTCTTCGAAAAACATATCGGTGACGTTTGGCAATAACCCGATAACTGCATTTTTGGTTACCTTCTTTTAATTGTAAAAAATACGGTTACAGAAATGTGTAACAATGTGTACATCCCTTCTGACTCTCAGATGGTTCATTCCGAGCATACCTGATTTAAAATAGGTAAATACCTACTGGCTCCGGACAGTTGGGACGATTGTACGATATTCCCAAAAATCTACCCTGGCGACACCACCGACTGTAAAGTTAACCATGTCAAAGAGCAGGTGTGGGCTAGGTACCCCACTCCCCGCAGCCCGTGAACATTGTAAATTGATAAATTGGCCCTCCGGCTAAAAAGGTTGTGCATCACTGCTCTAGAAGTTGTGTAGATATGTGGAGGTTAGGTTAGGGGTGGGTAGTCTGCTAATTTTCGTCTGCAGGGTATGGCGCGTGCCTCGGCAAGATAGTTTATTATTCAAGCACTTGCTGTTAACATCAACAACATGCTCAAACTATCGTCACGTACAACATGAATCACGAGACTGCAGAGTTCATACTTTTTACTTCTTTACTTTTTAATTCTCACTGAATATGAACATGGTTTTAGGGTAAATAATTTTATAATTTTTATTTTTTATTTGATGTATTTGAAGCTGAAAAGATTCCGTTACATTTATAAAATAACATTACAAGAATGAAAAATCAGTGTAAGAATTTGCTTTGATAAAAATATAGAGGACTGCGAGGTCCATTGCTTTTGTTTTTTCTTCCAAACACTTTAGTAAAATTACGTTTTGTTTTCTTCCAGAATGTTGTGTTGGTGGTCGGGGCGCGGTCCGTAGCGCGATGGACCACGCTGTGAAGGCGATGGGGTCCCGCACGCTCGGCCGCCTGCTGGACCGGCAGCGGTTCGAGAACGACGAGCTGGAGGCCCTCTACCGTCGCTACGCCCTCAAGCTGCAGCGCGCCTCTGTCTCCACGGCGCTGGCGCTGTTCGCCCTCATCGCCGGCGCGCTGTCCGCCCTGGGCGCGGCCTACGCCCGGGCGCCCACTGCGCAGAATGTCTATTATGCGGTCCACTGCGCTGGCTGCGCCGCTCTGCTGGCCCTCGTGCACGCCCGCCCCACGCGCGACTCGCGCCTCTCCTGGGCGTGCCGGGGCGTCGTGGTGAGCGGAGCCGCCTTCTGCGCCGCCGGCGTGGCCGCTGCGGGCGCTTCCCGCGGCACGGCGGGCGCCCAGGGCGCGTGGCACGTCGTGTTCGCCGTGTTCGTCGCCTACGGCATGCTGCCCCTGCGCGGCTGGCTGGCCGCCCTGGTCGGCTTCCTGCTGCCGCTGGGCCACACCCTGGCTGCGGTCTTCCTCCTGCTGCCCACGGAGTTCCCACATCTGGCTTGGCAACAGGTCAGGCAGTGTTCTTTGTTGTAAAAATGATTGAAACATCAGGATGTTGCACGGACAACTTTGTCGACTAAGAGTATTCATGACGATTTCACTACGTACTAAACCTCCCTGAAATAACACCTCATTATATAGTATAATTTTTGCTGACACGACAAGTAATAGCCGATTAATAGAGTTCATTATTTGTCAGTATTTGATTTATCACTGTGTCAGCTTAACGTGCTGTGTTGTATTATTGACCCATTTAAAAATAAGAAAAATTGCTATGATTTACCATTTCTTGCATAATCTTTTGTGTACAAAAACTCTCCTGCAAAGTATTACGAAATAATGCTGAAACTAAAAAGGTTGAAAAGCTGACAATAATAACTTGTAGTAAATGTAATAAAATCAATCAAAAACACTTTGTGTACACCACTATTTAATAAATAAATATCAACATGTTAGGATCAGGATACACAGTATACATGTGTATCCTGATGAGGGAAGCTTCGCTTCCGAAACATGTTGATATTTATATATTAAACAGTGGTGGACGCAAAGTATTTCTCGATAATGACACCACAAAGTCATTTTACTTTTATTGAAAAAATGTACATGTATTTGACCTCAATGATGATCAAACACTCACGGCAACACATTGCACATTGAATTGAAAACAAAAACTAAGGTATAGTTCTTATGCATGAATAAATGATTATCAGAACATTGCTGTAGTGTGGGTTTAAATCGGGCTGATTATAATTATAATGCATTGTATGAACCTACCACTTGCTGATGATAATATTCGTTGCACGTCGGATCCCTGCGGCGCGGTATAATGTTATCTGATTGTCACATTCTGTTCAGATCGATTTGAGCTTTGAGCACGGCGTGCAGATTATCCCTTTCATTAGGTAATTAATTGCCTCGTAGATATGTAACATATTTTACACGGAACTAATTAATCAGTCAGTTGTATTTTTTTTAAGTAATTTTAAATGTAACAAATAAAAGAGAAAAAAAGTCCCTACAAACTACTATTTAGTAATTTATCTACGGGCGCTGTGATATGTTGTGTACATATTCTCGCCACGATAATTTCATATACCGTGTATTCAACAAAATGTTTTGCCTGAGAAAAACACTCTGTGTGTTATCACGTAGAAAACAAAGCCCCTGTAGTCGGTGTTCTTTGTTCGTGAAAGAAACCTCTTTTTCGCCCGCCATAAAAACCTTTACGCGTGTCGAGTGCTTTCACAAGCGTCGCTTTTGTCTTACCTCGCCATTCATTCACTTTTCTTTTTAGCCGAGTGCTTAATTACGAGGTTTCCCTCAGAAAAAAAACAACACATTATATCACCAAGGTGTACCCAATAAAACATACACGTGTTCCTGTTGTTTTTGGAAGCCATATACGATATTATCAATAAAGAAAACTGAGTGAGAGCGCTAAATGGACATGTGTCTAATACAGGAAAGGTGTAATCCCGTAACACTGAACAGGTTTACCGAAGGTTTATTATCATTTATCAATAATTAATTCTGCCGATAAAGTGAGTAGTCGCTCGTAGAAAGCGTGTAATTATTTCGCCCGCGTTCATAATTCACTTTGAAGTAGATTTTTGTCTCTGATGTATCGGATCGAGTCGAGAGTAATTTATTCTTTCCATAAATTATCGACCGGTCGGTTTGTTTTACACGAATAATCCCGCGTTAAGATGAAGATTGGCAATTAAATGTTTATCTGGTTGCCAAGACAATTTGGCAAGCGGCCCGGGAACCTTCGGGCTGCGCAAGTAGAGCCATAACCAGCGGAAGGAAATATTCTCACTCGACACGAACTCCTCAGACAGATAGCGTTTAATACTCTTGCGCTTGAAGCAAATGTACTTGAAATAATTTCATTTGACACGGAGACGTTATTCCAAAAAGCACGCTCGGCATTGGGATCTATTCGTTTCACAGTTGTTCGCCAAATTGATGTTTACCATATATGTTTATTGATTCCACAGCCTCCCGCAAGCCCACCTTGTATTCTCAGATTCCTGCAAGTAGGGTACTTTAGGAAAAGAATCTTTCCAATTCAGAATAATTGATCCTGCGGGTTGTGAGTCGTTCAACCGAAAATCAGATTATTCAAATTGAGTTGCCCGACATTATCATTTTCGTAAGCCCTTTTATAGTGCCGTAAGGGTTGTGCTTGTTACTGTTACACGACCCGTGCGAGGGGTGGCGATGTTAAGGTTCGCGGCCAAAGACGGGGAGTGCGTAATACTTGGAAAATGTCATAAACCGGCCACCCTGTTATCGTAATTATATACCTAATCCCTGTTTTATGTAAACATATTCCTAGCCATAGAAGGTATTTTCAATGTTTTTGTTCCAAATAATATTTTGAAGTCTTGTCTTCAATAAGTTTGTCAAGGTTTTTATTAGCGAATCCTAAATAAGGTTTTATCAAAATATATATTTTTAATCAATTTTGTAGGTTTACGAAATATTTATCAGCTTGCTGCAACCGTTGACATTTTATCAGCTTGCTGCAACCGTTGACATTTTATCACGTAATAATTTATCTATTTAACTTATTTATATAATGTAGTTTCAAAAAGTACTGTAGGCTCTGGGTATATTCTGGGCCACATAATGTGTTTCTTAGGGTCCACTCCCGTCCACTCAGCTATTATGAAATTATCTAATAAATAAATTTCTAGTGTATATGTGTGATTGTTTCATTATTACACATTATCTCAGCGCCGAAATCGGTTATGGGATCGAATTAAAGACAGTAAAATCTAGTTTTTTAACAGTAACAATGTGGTATACTTCAAGTTGACCTCCGAGGTCAAATTAAGGAGCAAAGGGTGAAATTTTTGTTAAAAAATCAAACATGCTGGGAACAAAATGGAACATTCGACATCAGTTGCAAAACATTCAAATTGCGAACTCACTGCTACGAGTTCGAACACCCCGATGCTAATTTGTTTAGTTCTATGATTCAAGTTCCAAACAACATGTTCAAGGTTTAATCTTATTTAAATAACATTTGTGGGCAACTTATGAATGCACTTGGAGCAAGTGGATGAGTTTGTGTATATTGAATGAATGGTGTGTTGAAAGGGGTAGGGGCAGGGGCAGGGGCAGGGGCAGGGGCAGGGGCAGGGGCAGGGGCAGGGGCAGGGGCATGAGCATGAGCAGGGGAAGGGGTAGAGGTAGAGGTAGGGGTAGGGGTAGGGGTAGGGTAGGGTAGGGTAGGGGTAGGGGTAGGGGTAGTGGTAGGGGTAGGGGTAGGGGTAGAGTAGGAGTAGGAGTAGGAGTAGGAGTAGGAGTAGGGGCAAGGGTAGGGGTAGGGGCAGAGTAGGACGACATATTGTCGAATCTTCGATGCTGTGGCTTTATTTAGTATCACGCAAACCAGTCGTGTGGATGGCCCATAAGGAAGGATAGGTAAGGTGTATTCGGGGGAACAAAATGATTTACAATCCATTTATTAACCTCGCTAGGACTAAGTCTGTATCGAAGTTAACAACATGGGATGGGCGGGGCTAGTTGAACCAAGGGGTTTGTTAGACCTGTTAAATTATCTTCGGAACCGAAAGGCTTACGAAGAGGTCTAAACAGTTTCTAGACAAGGTAGGAAGGGAGGGACCGCTCCAAGAAGCATTTTGGCATTCAACGCTTCAGCAAGAGGATTTTGTCTGATTTTCATCTCGAAAATAAAAAAAGACAATCAGGTGCCTTTTTGAAAATATATCTAAGGTTTTAAAATACATATATTATATATATATGTGTATTTTTATATTATTTAAGTTTATCATGTTAATTGCAAAGTTTTATTACTTCTTGTATTTTTTCGACATTCACTATATAGCAATTTCTAGACATTTTGTTTGGAAGTTTTATTTACTATGTACTTTTGCTATTTTTGATTTATTAAATTCGCTACCGGTTTCGAATTTTATAAATCAAAAATAGCAAAAGTACATGATAAATAAAACTTCCAAACAAAAGTTTTATTACATTTAGAGGTATATGAGTTATCCGATGAAATTTTCCAGAAAATGTGGGCGGGGCTCATAGACCCACTTGGTTCAGCTTTTTCGTTTAGCATACGATTGCTCCATCGAATATAAATTAAAAATATCTAATATGGATATTTATTAAAATGGCTGGCAAAGATTGAATGACCGCATTTTTTGAAAAGAAACCCCTGCTTATCCATTTGAAAACCCGAGGCAACCAGTATTGGCAGAGCAACATCCTTTAATAAGAGCAATGTAAAGGGATTTTTTTAATATATTACTGCCACAAAATTCGTTTGATGAATCCGTTTTTTTATTCAGCTCAAATTTACAAAATCATGTTCAACTAGCCCCACTCTTCCCCTTCTGCGAGGGCATTCAATTAAAGCAGCCCGTAACCTTGTCCGGCTCGTTCGGCACGTGAAAGTGTGCTCTGATAACATTATTTTATTATTATCGACCCTCTTTGATGCTGTTCCACTGGTGCCTTTCCAGTCCACTGGCCAGGAAACTTGTGCTCACCGCTTTGTCGCTGCCGTAGCTTGTAGCCCGTGGCCCGTAGCCTGTACCCTGTACCCTGAGCCTGTAGCCGCCCACGCGCGCCGTACCCGTCTAACCGAGCCGCCCCGCGCCTGCTTGTATCTGGGCTAATAAATGTACATTGTACACACAACTCATATTATAAGCTCGCTGTGTACTGTTTACGCGGTGTCTAGAAGTTTTTAGTAGAATCTTTGCAAACCAAATGCACAGTGTCTGGAAACTTATTATCAAATTGGTATTCATACAAAACTCATTCAAACTTAGGGGCGATTTCCATATATCTCAATAAACTCTTCGTTAACTGTGTTGAATATCTTTAAAATGTTCTCGAAATGTGGCTCTGTGCTGTGGTTGGAAAATAGCGGTCAATCATCTTATTCCTAAGAAAGGTGATCGATCCAACCCGGTCAACTACCGTAGCGATCACATCAGTTCTGTCCAAGGTGATGGAACGTGTGATCAACGATAAACTGCTCACATACCTCGAGAAAAACAAAATTATTAACGATCGTCAATACGGATTTCGGCGGAACCGCCCGTGCGGTGATCTTCTCGCGTATGTGGCGCATGTTTGGGGGCGGTGCCTGGTACACCACGGTGAGATTCAAACAGTTTCACTGGACATTTCCAAGGCCTTTGACTGGGTTGGGCACCGAGGACCTGTCAAGTGTCAACAAATGTCTTCTTACGGACTTCCCGTTTCCTTGTGTACGTGGATTGCCGAATTTTTGGGGGAGAGATCTAATCAGACGGTTGCTGGCGGCGCGCCAAATGCGCGATCAACATTTATACACTGTCACATGAGAATCGGTCGCTTCTACGACTCGTTCTTGTGTTCAACAGCTCGGCTGTGAAATGATTTGGCGGCCTCTATTTTATTTATTCACGCGTAGGAGGCTTTTACATATTGATACATTTATCACATAGTTTTACAAGGGAGTACAATAATGTACACATAAAATAATATATAAAGTGTGAAAGAAGTATGTAGGTTCAATATAACAGTATGTAGTTACAGCGTAATTATCGCAATGAATAATAGTTTATTTAACCTGTGGTTACATTATAACAGCAGGTTGTACAAAAGAGTATAAGAAGTAGTTTTGTGCATAATATAATAACGTAAGTATAAAAGAAGTGAGAAGGTAGATACTATGTAAGTAGCTAGTTTCAGCGCAATAGGTGGGTAATAAAGGCAGTAGATTTATAATTACTATGACGTTGTAAAACACGAACAGTTTATAATATACGTGTTTATAAGACAGCAAACCTTTATTATGCCTAATTAGATGTTTTACAGAAACGTAACATAATAAATATAACAAAAAAAGATGCACATGAAAAAAAAACTAACTAGCAGTAGATTTATAATTACTATGACGTTGTAAAACACGAACAGTTTATAATATACGTGTTTATAAGACAGCAAACCTTTATTATGCCTGATTAGATGTTTTACAGAAACGTAACATAATAAATATAACAAAAAAAGATGCACATGAAAAAAAAACTAAGTAGCAGTAGATTTATAATTACCATGACGTTGTAAACCATTAACAGTTTATAATATACGTGTTTATAAAACAGCAAACCTTTATTATGCCTGGTTGGGTATTTTACAGAAACATAACACAATATAAATAACAATTAAAAACGCTGCACATGAACAAAAAAAACAACTTAATAAATTTAATAAAAATTGATTTTTAGCTTGGACACGGTGTTGTAACGGTAAACATCAATTGAACTAAACTCATTACCAAGTCTGTGCAATCTTTGAATCGGAGATGTTTATGTTTCCTCCCTCCTACAACATGGTTCTCTTCAAGACCCAGGTTCACTCCTTCCTATTCTTTAAGAGATCCTCCACACAGCATCTTCAAAGACGACATAGACCTTGATGGAAATAAATCCCCTCAGGACCTCCTGTGTGGGGCTACTATAAATAATATGAATAACAGGCCAATCATCCAGCGACCGTTTCACCTCAAATAATATGGTCCCAAGTAGTTATTAATCATCGTTATTTTTAAACCATTATCCCGTCTGCTGGAACGCTTGTCCATTGTTTCTATGGAATTACAAACGTCAAACATGCTCTCGCAAAAACTAAACGGTTAGTTGTGTGACCTATACCCGCCTCCCAAATTAAAAGATGAATTTGATGCGAGTAAGTACAAATATTCCGCGATATATTTTAAGAGCGTGTATTAAAATTGCGGTAGATATGCAAAGGATACATACATTTTGTCTTTGATTTGGTCGTTGATTACATTCATGGCGTTTTTCGTGAGTCGAACAACGTCATCCAATACCTCCAAAAAATTAACACGAGCTCTTAGAACACGTGGTCTTTGCATTGCCGCCTTGTCGTGTGCTTTTGCATCCTTAATTATGGAAACATCCTTAATAAAATCCACAATATAAATCAATAATCAGCTCACTTCACCAGCACCTTTAAATCTGATAAATAGCCGCCATTTGTCGGTTCGAGTTCGAGTTAAGTTATGTCGGACTTTTTATGGCGTATAGTGTTATTGAGAGTATGTGAAACGCAAATTTTTTTTTTTTCTACAAATAGCTCTTATTGATAACTTATTGAGATGTGGTGAAATAGCCCCTTAACCTTGCAAATCAAATGTGTAAGGTAGCAGGGTTGTTTGAATCTGGACTACATTCTGTAATGTATCATTACACGTGTTATAAGCTCAATGTTTACTGTTTACACGGTTTCTAGTAGTTTTTAATCGAAATAGGATCTTCGCAAACTAAATACACGGTAGCTGGAATCTCGTTAATGCAAATTTAACCCTGTGAATCCGTAAGGAAGCTAGAAACAATGTTCTTCATTTTTACATGTATGGACAGGGGCCCTATTGTGAGGTGTAACATTAACAAAAATAAAAATAAAGTATTAGTCGTGATAAAATTGCTTTCAATCTACCATTAGCGACACTTCGAAATTTGGAGAAATTTTTATAGTTCAAAACAATTGCCCAAATTTTAAATAAAAAACGCCCAATTTTAGTCAACAACTACAACTAATATCAGTGGCAGACATGGGAATAATTATTTGGAACAAAGCTTGATTTTTGTGCAGTTATTAGATATTGGTTGAATGGCGGCTATAATAATAATATTAAGTAAATGAAACACGTTGTTATAAACTACGAATTATTTTCACCAACCGGTTTCGCTTAACTCAAGCTTCATCAGGATAAATATACTAAATTATACAGAGTTATCGGTTATATATAGGTACAAAATACAATAGAATTAAATAGATATATTACAAAAGAGAGACAAAACAAAATATTAGAGGAAGACAACAATAGAAAAACATTATGTATAAGAGGGAGACATCCTTATATAAAAATATAACAGTGTAATGGGAATATAATGTAATTAAAGCGGGTTATTCTTATAATGCATTAATGAAAGGGTCATACATAATGAAAAGTAGAAGATATGTACTACTCGGTTACATAATAATAATGAAACAGATGTGGAATAATAATTGATAGATTAGGGGAGATTCATGGGAAACATGTTTAAAATCGGGTTATAAGATAAATTTGTTTGGTTATTAAGTAAGTTATCAGATAATTTAAAATTTAAAGATTTCTTAATTTCTACTGCTTCTAAGTTGTCTAATCTAATTCCTATACCGTTTTTATGCAAAATACAGTCTTCCATTTACTTAATACAATGTCAATGTGCTTCTTAAGAAACAAAAAAAATATATATATTATTTGTCTTACTTTAGAGTTAGAGTACTTTAATTTATGAAGATGGAGGTTAATGTTCTCTATTTATTAAAAAAAATATAAATATCAAACAAATATTATCATTTGCATTATGTAGGTTTAAGCAATGGTTTTTACTTGATGTTTTCAAATACACATCATTTCGTTGGCGAGCGGATAAATCAACACACGTGCCATTCGGAAGTAAGCCCCGTGAGTCTGAGGGAGCATTTCCATTACCGATAAGCCGCTGTGCGAAACCGACTCAATAAATAAATGAAATGTCTACTTGCCGAGAGTCTAGTAGTCTACGGCTCTGCGCTCTCACCGCGGCATCTACGTTATCTTGTCGTGTCGGGCAAACTGATGCGAAGTGTATCCACCTTTTTATTTTTTCGATTAACATTTCGTAATGCTTCTTTCTATCGCTCTATATTCATTTTTTGAACTGAACGCGTTGGAATTTCAATATACATTTGATTCTAAAAAAAAACATGAGAACATCTGGAGCCAGTGAGACTATGGCATCCTTAATCGGGGTATATTGTGAGGCTGATGGTATTGAGGAGGGGAAGGAGATGGGTTAGAGGTAGGTGGGGCTATTCAGATCTGGTCGCCAAACAAGGCTAAAAACATATCAAGCAACGTTTCAATTTCGAATGGTTATTTTTCACCAGGGCGATACTGACACTATCTACCACTCGAGAACGTGCCGCAAATATACTACATTTTATTTTAAATTAATAAATTATGAAGTACCACAATTTAATCAAATGAAATTTACTTGCGCACGCCGGAATTTGAACCCGTGACCTCCCGATTCGTAGCCAAGGATCGTAACAATTTAACCACGGAGACCGTTAAATATTGATCCGTGTCGCTCGTGGCTACTCTGACTTGCTAAGGATTGGGGCCGAACAGTTTCAACAAGTCTTATCTCGCTTATTATGTAAAACCATTTCCCTTATCTTCCTCATAGAGTACTTAACATTCCCGTGCAGACTCTGATAAACACGATCTACTACATTTTTATTGCAAACAATTTTTTCACTTCAACGCTCAATACTTGATAAAATTTTCTCAAATAAATTTGTATTTCTGAAAATTCAATTCGACTTTCAATCATTCCGTTTGAGTTAATCAAGAGCTACATTTCCCGTCGAAACTCGGCACAAAAGAAAATCAAACCGAAAAGGTTTTTGTTAATTAAAGTTGAAACATTTTTTTTCTCGGTGGCCCGGTCGAAAATCGTTACTCATTTTATTTAATTAAATTGAAATCGTTGTTTTAAACCGAAAACTGTCTTATTTTGCGAATAATTTTGTAAATTATTAATTAATATTCATGGAGCGTTAAATTATAAATTTAATGTAAAATTGTTCTTTATGACGGGTGGTTACGTCAATCAAACTAAGCGATGGCTAAATGTAGCCCAAAGGCACAATCAATTAGGTGTTTGTATTGATTAATCTTCGCTACTTGTTAATTAAAAAAATAAAATGATATTTGTATGATTTATATAGCGCGGTTTTTGTGAAAAATCACCTAGGGCTCTGTTTTTTTGTTGTTTATTTTTTGTTCTATCTTATCACTAACTATTATTACTAATTGCATTCACCGGTTCATTGATCTGTAATACCAAATTATATGCTTTTTACACATGAACGTGATGCCGCGTTAAAATATACAGGTTATAAATTTTATGTACAAGCAGACAATATTATACAGGACCATACTTACCTGGCAGGTCACATGAGATAAACACTGTTTATTCGTCTACATTATGTACGGTTCTGCACGCAGAGGACATATTTTTTTAAAAACACGTGTTATTTACAATTACTGTGTCAATAAAAGTTTAAAATATAGGTTTGACCATTCTAGCATGTAAGAAGCGTAATATCAACTGTAAATAGGTAAAACCGTTCCAGCCACAATTTTTGAGAATTTCACTTTTAAATGGTTTAGAGAGAATAATTTTCAATTGACAATATGTTAAAATCATTTTAGCTGATACGGGGTATTTTTCATATTAATAACTATATCATATTAAATATATTTTTTTTTTAAAACCCACCGGTGAAATGAGTCGAACCTCACATCTCACAATATAATAAACTAGATGATGTGCACCCGGCCTTGCTCGGGATTTTTTTTTTCTTTTGGAATAAAGTTGTGAAGTAGAGAATTCTTGCTTGTCGTTTAGGTGTTATAATTGATTTGGCACGCAAAAGTAATGCTTTGTGACGACTATTACTATCTCTAAACAAAGAAACATTCATTCAAAATTTTATTTCATTCCAAACATTTAGTTTTTCAAAATATATATAAATAATAAAGTTCTTAACTGGGTATGTTTTCCATTTTGAAAATATTCTACCCAAACAAACCTTCTTCTTTTGAATATGTATTATGTGGCTAACCTCAATACAACATGGCATGTTCAATGTTTTTCATACTACTTTTAAAACGTTATAGCAACTGTTTTACACATTGGATTTCATTCAAACTTCCCTGCAATAATAAGAACAAACTGTGTTATTTTCAGTGAAGCCGGTCAAGTAATTTTCGAGAAATCGAGGACAGACAGACAGACAAGCATTCCTTTTTATGTATAGATATATAAATGTAACATTTTACATCAATTAAGGAAAAAAAACACTGTCATATAAAAATCAACATTTTGAATAAGTTTTACGAATAGTAAAATATTAATTTTTATCGTCGCCTTTAAAGTTTTCATTTTGTGGCTTAAACGGTTTTATCTATTTACAGTTGATATATTATATAAAGAGTAAGTTAAAAACAATAAAGTTAATAATTAAACATATTTAATTATTAACTTTATTGAAAGCTTTCCACCGATAACATTACCTACCGATGTAGTATTTTGGAAATACACAAACGCTCGATCAAAACATTATGGTTACTTGGATTTAGTAATCCTTTGTTAAGGCTTCTTTGCAAATGTCACATATTTAATTAACCTGGCGTTGAATCCGTTTTGATTTGTGAAAATGACCATAAGAGTTAGCCCATTTTGCGGTTTTCCCACTTTCCTCAGATATCTTATGCCTGTTCACATTTATTTGACTTATCTCTCACCAACTCTTTTTTATTTATTTTTTATTCCTTCTGACTATATTGTTTATCTTATTCCGTAATTCCATTTTTTACCGCGCAAAATAGCCTCAACAAGATGAATGAAGTCAGGAAACCATGAACTCGAAGTGGAAAAGTACGGTTTTACCTCCATTCAATGCATCCAGGAGCAGTAATGAACCTTTTTTCATTGCATCGCATTCATTCGTTCCCCTCGCGGTGCATCGTGTGCATGGCGTTGCTTGGCGGGGCAGCCAGCCGCTTAATGCTCGGCTCGTTTAAATGTCACGCTCTAATATTCTTTTGGATGTCACCCTCACCCCACAGGTGCACAGGCAGTGTCAGGTGGTCAATTCCACCCTACTCACTCTCGCTAACCCCGTCACCCACTCACTGCACAGGCAAGCTTTTCCCATTACATTTAACGGTTTTTCGATATGAAAACTATTTTTATTTCAGTCAATAGACGATAATATTTTATCGGGTTTACAGTTTTATGTGTAGACTGTTTATTCGGTTTTGGGTACTGCATACATTGTTCAATTTTCGCTTAATTTCGTCCCTGAAATAAATTATTATTCTTAGCTAATGTTATAGCAACTTTTTGTGCAGTTTTTACCTTAAGAGAGCTTTACAGAGCTAGAAAATTATTTAAAACTTAATTTAAATTACCTCAATTTTTTTTTTTATCTATTCGCGTAGATTAAGGGTTGGCACTCATAAATGGCCCCAAACTTCACTTCGTAGTTTGTTAACTCAAGCAATACTACAAATGATTTATATGTACATTCTACATGGGTAGTTAGGAAAATGTATACGGTTTCAAAAGACCAAAATCCTCAAATTGTAATCATTTAAATTCTATGAAATACGTACCAAAATTTCTGAAAATAGGTGCAGTTTGAAAACCAGTGAAGGCAATTTTGAGCGTTTTACCTAAAATTCCGGTACGGGTTTCATATGCAATTTGAGGATTTTGGTCTTTCGAAACATTTTCCTAACTACCTGTATAGAATTTACACAAATCATCCATAGTATTTCTTGCGTTAGCAGACTACAAAGTTTGTATTGTTGGGTGCCGACCGTTAAACGAACGCCATAAAACAGAGGAAAACTGTTATTTTACAAATATTCAGATGTGGCGGACTGTCGTGTTATGAAAGATCACGTATCAGATTTTGTAGGAGGTGAACTATCAAGAATGATAAAAATGAAACGGCTAACGAAGATCTACAATAAAATATGATCTAGAATACCCTACCTGCTTTGCGGAATATAATTATTAATTTGATACAATAAATACTAGTTTCAACAGGGGTATTTAATGAAAAAGATTATTACCGAAGATAATATTAACAACTCTCAAAATGAAACATGAAACCGAAAATACACAGAAAAGAAAAAGATAATGGTAGCAACTGGGCCTCGAACCCAGGACCTCATTGTTTAATCGGGACCTTGGGCTCTCCACTGAGCTATAGCTACCCCAATCCGTTTCGTCATTTTTAACGGTGTCATAATGCAATTTTTTAAAAACTTTAAATATCATCTTTAATCAATTTTCATATATTATTATTTTCTGTGTCTTTTCGGTTGCATGTTACATTTTAAGAGTTATTATCTTCAATGATTAAAAATATATTACAATGGGATTTATAAGCTTCAGTTAGTTATTCCAAAATTGAACAATTATTTGTCATTCTTTATCTTTTTTTTATATGATTACCGCACAAGAGTCTCAACTGCGCCCAACCGTCTGGAGCAAGTGAGACTATGGCATCCCCAATTGGGGAATGTTGTAAGGCTGAAGGTATTGGGGAGGGGAAGGAGAAGGGGAAGGTGAAGGTGGGGAAATACCTGGCTAGTCAGATCTGGTCACCAAACACGGCTAAAAGTCATGTCAAGCAACGTTTCAATTCTGAATGGTGGTCTTTCATCAGGGCGATACTGAGAGTATCTTCCACTCTTGTCAATCAGTAGGCCATTAATCAAACCAATCAGGGTTAATATCGATTAGAGACAGAACTTCACTAATTTACGAACTTAAGTTTAACAACTAGATCATGAAATTTATCCAGGAGGATAAACGAGGGCCAATTACTAATTAGCATACTGCAATCTCAGCCTCTGTTGGCAGTACCTACTTGGTATTATTCTGTTGGAGTTTTAGTACCCAAATCCAATCAGACGGCATTAGATACAATCGCTTATTAAGTGCCTCGTTCAGCCCCAAAGGTAATACAGTATGGTACGGCATAAGACGTTTGCTGATGCTGACGAGGGTTGTTAAGGGTTGTTGCTTAGGGAAATGGCAGTATCAGGTACTAATTAGCGTGAGGACTGAGTGGATTTGGACTTGCATACTAGATCTAATCTTCGTGGCGTGTATCAAAGTCAAGGATACCGTCTATTTATCAGCCAACTAGATAATTTAGGTGACTGAATACCATGGCACTCGAAAACATTTAATTGTACAAATACGTCGTGTTTCACGCTCATACCGTGAAACTTTTTTTTTTTGAAGATAGACAAATATTCCCTGGTTACGAATAACCTGACAATATTTGAAAATCTCCTACTACCATCACAGTAAACGAAAGATGTTGCTTGTGTCGTAATGGAGGACTTGGCCAGCCGAGAAATTGAACTCACGACGCCTGACGCCTGATGCCAAACGCGATGCCAACTCGGCCACTGACCGGTCAAGACCACTTTAGGGGGTGATCATTAATACTCATCCATGTAAAAGATCCTAATTAAGGTTTTCGAACAGCAATTAATTTTTTGTTTTAGTATGGTTACACGCGTCAGCTGTATTTGATGTGTTTGCTAAAAGTTTGTAATGTGGGTGCTTTTATTTTATGAACGTCAATAAAAATAGTTTTTTCTCTGGATACTTTTTCTGCGATTATCACGATTAATCAATCAGTGGCGTGCACAGAGTTTTTAATCAGGGTAGACAGTATGAAAAACAGCGAATGAATTGTACGTGGTAAGTTTTCACTAAGTATGGCTAAGCTACTGGCTTTAGACGGTGGTCGTTGAGATTACCTACCACCTCAAATATCCAAATAACCGCCTTGTGTATAATACCAGTCAATTACTGAATATAATTAACTTTTTTTTACCGTACAATTGCACGAAAGAAAGCCAACATAATAAGATCATTATATCGTTACTAAAATTGTACTAATAAATAAAGGTACCTACAGAGATGGCACTGATTGCTACATTTGTATCACATTATAGTAGGGGAGTCGGTGGGGCGCTTGCGGCCCTGCGATTCATAGCTGGAACTTCGCGCATATATTTTTTTAAAGTGTAAATTGCAATAAATTTTATTTATATTGTGTATGTGAGTAAGGTAAGGTAGGCAGTGCTTATTCGCCCATATGAAATGCACGCTTCTGTGATTGATCACCCCCCGGTAGTTTCGCGGTACGAGTGTAATTTACAGTAAGCCCAAATACCACCAGTGTGTCGCAAACCGCACAAATACAAGATCAATTGAAAATGCTGCGTTGTATGTTTTGATCCATTCAATTTGGCAAGTATCCTGTGTAGACTGTTCCTCATACAATTTTCAAGCCACCACCACCCACCACCACCCACCGCCGCCGTCTCACTTAATTAATAATTGGATCTTATTTACTTCGATTGCTCAGAATGAGATATAAATGAGACAGATAGATAGATACGAGTATAATGTATTTACAGTTGATGCCTACAATGTGGTACTCAGACTGTAAATTACAGATTCCGAGAAATGATTGCTTCATTATACCGATCCACCTCAAGCGGTGTCGGTGCGGTGGATGTTTTAACCCCGAGACGAACCAATGTCGCCGTGGGTGACACAATGTAGCATTTCATTTTGAACATCTACCTAACCTTTCACATTTTGCGGCTCTAAGGGGAAAATTACTCGACGCCTAATGGAGGCATTTTATTATTTTGTATGCGTTGTTTAAAAATTTTACGACGGCTGACTCATTTATTTACCGTAGTCGAGCCGTTTCATCATTTTATGGAAACTTATTGATTTATTGCGACAGATTTTTATTATGGTTTCGCAAGATAGGCAGATATTTAAATTTATTCGTTTCCATTACCGTAATTTTGCAATTCATTCATATTTTGTGTTGAATGTAACAACGGTCACCCTCTACCTCGATCAGAGGGTAGGGTCTTAAAATTACGAATTTACAATCTGTACCTTTGCCCTTTTGGAGAAGTTCGTACGCACCGTAAGGGTTTACGCCACTGGCGGGGGATTCCCGAATATCTACTGTAAATTGTATGATATTGTAATGGCAAAAGGTTATATCTGCCAATGGCACAATTTTATGCGAGAGTTATTAAAAGTAAAAGTTTTTGTTCCAATTTAATTACTATTTTCATACTGTTTTAATATTATTAATTCGACTACATGCATGCCGAAGGATAGAAGTATATATCTACTTCTGTACCGACCAGCCAACAATTTAGTTTTTTATTTATTTACGGCACAATAGTACCATTTACAAAATTTTATTGAAAATCAGAGCCAAGAACTAACATTTAAAGTAGTGGGAGTCTTCGTACAACTAAGAAATCTAAATAAATTGATACTGAAAAATCTAAATAAATTGGGTTCGTCGTTAAAGACTGTTACCCTCAGATCATAGAAATCTGATGATCTCTATGAGCCTAAAACTTCTGATTTGGTTCCCCAACTCCGCGATCCTTCCACTCCAATAAAATGTCCAGTTAAGAGGAACGGCTGCCCTGCCTATTTCATACATAACTTAATTTTGGATTTGAGGCCAAAATACCCATCCAAACTGAATGATCTATTTTTTTTTTTAAATTAAAGGTTTAGTAAATATCCAGTACGCATGAGAAGTATTTTATTTATTTTTGTTTTAAATTATGAAGTATGTGCCATGAAAAAAAAACAATTTTCATCATTTTAGAGCAACCTAAAATTATTTGCGGGTTTATCGTAATTTAAAATATATATATATATATATATACCTTATTTTCTATGTAAATATGATTACCTATATAAAAACAAAACATAAAAAAAAAGGTTTTTTCGTGTCGATATTTTAAATTATGTACGGAAAATTTTTATTCCGACGTAAATTGGTGGTTTTTAATTTAATTTAATGTCCACCGTAATGTTTATTTCAAGATTTATTTTATTTTTTGTTTTTTTAAATCACCGTTTACCCCCAAATAATTGTTAAAGGTGCCTCTAAAATCGCGAAAAGTCAATTCCTTTAATGGCCAATGTAAAACAAAAATAAATAAAATACTTCTCATTCGTACTAGATATTGACTATAATTTTTAATGAAAAAAAAATCATTAGGTTTAGGTTGGTATTTTGGCCTCAACTCCAAAATTAAGTTTTGTAAGAAACAATCCGCGCAGCCGTTCCTCTTAACATGTTCACGTGCTCTTTGTAACCGCTTATTTTTGTATACCCCTGACGCAATAATGCCTTTCTCACGACAATCCTTCCGTAATGACATGCATTCAAACGCCTTTATGGATTTGCCTCAATTTTCGTTGACTGTAGCGGTGGTTTCAGGAGCGTTTGAATGTACGAGTATAGTGATGGTAGTAGTAGAGATTTTCTTTCTTTAAAAAAAAAAAAAAAATTAGGTTTTCTAGGACAATCTGATCATTTATTTAATGCAATCGAGTAAAATTTCGTTGTATTTTTGACATTGTAAGTTCACCCCGTTCTTTGCGATATCATGGTTGTTTTGTCTGTTAAATTTAACGCTGAAAATGAAAAATCGGGAATATTCGTATGATTTCTTGTGTTCGTTTATTGACATACCGAAAGGCTTAAATTATCGACATCAAAAAAACTACTCTCTAGTCAACTGCAGACAATAAGCTGATTTCATTATTTTTTGTTTTATTTCGTTTATTTAAACGCCCATCGGGCTTTTACAAACATAAATATGTATTTTATATGTATGTAGAAAAATTATAAAGTGAAGAAGATAGTTGTCATGGTACATTTCTTAACTGGTATTAGATTTAATTATATTTAACAGTAAACCTTTACAGATATTTAAAGCTATTTTGTAAAATACAAGCACACAACATGAAAATCTTCACACATTATTATAATTTACAAGCACACACCGCCATTTTATACAACCGTTACAAAAAACATGCAGTTTTTGTGGAATTTATTGAATTGTAATAAAAAAGGTGATAAAATTTTTCTTAAAAATGCATTCAAAATCTCCAATATGTCAGTAATAATTAAAATTTTGTTAGTTTTTCAGAATTCAAAATCACGGCAGGTAAATATGGGCCAATAAAAGCATATCACATATTTCAGAATTTCCGTGTACTCGCGATAAGTTAATATTTTTGCATTTTCCGAAGTTCGCTGGTTCAAATCCCGGCGTGCGCAAGTAAATTTTATTTAATTAATTTGTGCTATTTCACAATTAATTAATATATATATATTATAGTATATTTGCGCACGTTCCAGAGTGGAAGATACTCTCAGTATCGCCCTGGTGAAAGACCACCATTCAGAATTGAAACGATTGCTTGAAATGGCTTTTAGCCGTATTTGGTGACCAGATCTGAATAGCCAGGTATTTCCCCACTTTCCTCTTCCCCTTCTCCTTCCACTTTCCAAACCTTCAGCCTTTCAACATTTCCCAATTGGGGATGCCATAGTCTCACTGGCTCCAGACGGTTGGGAGCAGTTGAGAATCTTGTGCGGTATTCATGTAAAAAAAAAATTAAGGCGATCCAATGCTAAGTAACGAGAAATCATGCAATAATCATGTGTTTTCGGTATGAATATTTGATGACCTAGAAATATTATAAATGCCTTAATTAAATACTGCGAGTAGAACACATCTTGGCCTTTGCAGTAACCGATCTTTTTTTTGATAAGTCAATTTATAAGCCTAGAAAAAATAATGTATCAGGGCCATGAAAAATGTTTTGAAGTGTAAAATCAACATTTTTATATAATGTGGCAAATTATGTTTTTTTTTAATAATATGACCGTAAAGCATTTTAATACTTTTGCCTGAAATACTCAAAATAAAATAAAACATGCAATGGACGTTTTCTGAATCCGGCACTTTGTTCTAGTTGGCGCTTTTTAAGGTTCATAATTTGGGGGAATTCAAATACGGCTTAATTTTTATTTAAAATGGCGCGGAATTCAATCTGAAATATATGGCGCGAAATTTGAAAACCGCGATCTTTTTTAAATTTGAAAAATTGGCGCGAAATTCAAATTCGAATAAACGGGAGCAAAATTTAAATTTATTAAATTGCGCGAAATTCAACAAATCTAATAATATAAATTCATGGAATTGTGCAAATATTTTAAACAACTGTCTGGACGGACCGCCAAACAACTCGATCTTGCCGTACACTTCTTGCTTCATTCACTACGTCTCATACATTCTCTTCTGTTATTCCGACTTCTCACATGGCCCGACTCAAGTATTTGATTCACTCGATCGTGCCATGTCTTCCTCGGACGTCCCCGGCTTCTTCTTTTATTCACATTCGCGTCATATATTCTCCTTACACTCCTCTCTTCGTTCGTTCGCTCTACATGCCCAAACCATCTATGGGTCCCTTTTTTAATCTTGCTCACTACGCTTACATCAGCCTTGCATTCTTTACGAATCTAGCTACTTAGCAGATATGAACTACTAATTATTAGCGATTAATAAAGGTTGCATAAATACTTTTTTACTCTACCTTAAATTTTAATTTTAACTTTATCTTGATGATTTTGAAAATTTTCCTTTGACCGAATAAAATAATAAAGATCCCAGACGTGACCTTGGCAGAATTACCCGAAAAAGCGGCTGAGCGGATTACCAGCATCGAATTTCGTATAATGAATGATTGTTGTACCGCAGAATACTGACTACCCCTTTCTGCGTAATTAGGGGTTAACTACAACAGCTAATCGGGGAAGATTACAGCGCCCAAATACATTCAACACGATGATAATTATGGATTTTGGTCTACCGTAGTAATATATTGTTCAGCGTGTTGTGAATATTTTTAAACCCTTCTCAGAGCCTTCCATTGTGACCTGCTTGACTTCGTTGAATGTAAATTTTAAATAAAGGGACAGTTCGGCGGTCACAGCAGTCTATTGCTAAAGATTTACAGTTATTTACAAAACCTTAATAAAAAAATAAAAAAATGCTTAAGGCTAAACGAAATATTTTAGAAAAAACCCTTTTAGCATGTAATGCATTTAAATATTCGAATGAATTGTTTGTTGGGGGGTGTACAGATGGAATATGAAATGGAATAAACTGTTACTGTAGATTTAAAGCTCCAGTTCTTCAAGAAACTTTAAAATATGCAATATATTATTCTAAAACTAACATTTACAGTATTTTTATAATTGTATTTAAGGACTTGAGCTTTAAACTTGCAATAACAATTTATTCCATTTCATGTTCCGTGTGTACATCCGCACACTCGCCAACAAACAATTCATCTCAATATTTTAAAGCAATTACGTACTAAAAGTGTTTTTTTCTTAAATATTTCGACTTGCGCCATCTGTGAGTGCGTATCGCGTTTCGTTTAACCTCAATAGAAAATTCAACAATTTTTTTTGGTTTTGTTTCCTTTAACCTTAATTTAAAAAAAGACTATTTTTTGTTTTGTTTCGGTTAATCCTTTTTCTTTGTTTTTTATTTTGTATTTTGTTTTAATGAAGGACAAAGATTCCCGGATTACAAATAACCTGACAATATTTGAATTCTTTCTACTATCGTAATTTTTAGCGAAAAGTGTTGCTTGTGCAATGGTGGAGGACTTGGCTAGCAGTGGATTGAACCTAAACCACCTCAATCCAGGCCGGGACACTGAATCATATCGACCTCTTAACTTTTATGCGATCCTTATGTATTTATTCATTTTAAAATATTTTGTAATTAAAAAAAAATTTAAATAATTTGAAATTAAAATAAAATATTTGAAGGATCCATATAAGTTAAGAGGCCGATTTGATTGAATGTCTCGCCCTGGCTTGCAGAGGTTTTGACGCCTGTGTAAGAACCCGACGCTTTAGACCACTTGTCCGCTAACCAGTGTTACACAGACCATTTAAGTATTATTATTTCTATTATAACTTTTTTATTATAACTTTCCATTATAACTTTTCTCAAGAAAGCATTAAAAACCTTCCGTCAGATATTAAACCAGCATTTTACACAGACAATAGTTTAGGTAAAATTTTTTAATTAATGGTAAAGATAAAGAAGACAGTTTAGGCCACTCGGGCATTTATTCACTTCAATGTAATGATTGCCCGGCGTTCTATATAGGCAAAACGTCGAGTATAGTTAATATCCGGGTAAAAGAACACTTACGAGATCCCTAAATAATAATGGGTTCTCCGAATTTTCTAACCATCTCTTAGAAACAGGCCACACATTCAATAAAAATACAGGCACTAGTTTACTACATAAAAATGGAACCGGCATTCGACTGGATAACTTAGAGGCATTAGAAATAAGGAAAGCCAAAAACACTAATAGTAGACTCATAAATAATCAAATAAATTTAAATTAAAGTCCAATCCTTAAATTATTCCCAATCAACAAAGTACACACCCTTCCAGGTCAGCAGGTACCTGCTGATCTCCCACCCTTGGCCATTCACTCGCCTGTTTGTATCAATCTATAACACTTGTGCATCTTAGTTCATAGTTTAGTTGTATACTGCCCTGAAGAAGCTACGGTAGTAGCGAAACCCGGTCGGCTAAAGTATAAATAAAAGTGATGTAAAACAATGTTATTGTTTTATTTTTTAAATTATTATTATTTCCTCAAATCATGATTAATATCAGCTTTTGGCAGTTTTTTTTTATTTTTTTTTCACCTATCATCTAAATCTCCATACAAAAATTGAAATTTTGAAAAAAAATGAAAAATTTTCGGCTTCAACAACATCAATAACGTCGTATTTTTCAATCTTAGCACTCTAGCTCACTCAAAAGTCACGAGCCGCCACTAGTCCGTCCATATTATATCGAAACGAATTTCTGCTTTAAAAAAATATACATATTTTTATAAGATACGTAGTTCGAGTATATACATACATAAACAAAAATCTTTCGATTTATCGGCGGACACTATTACGACCATACGTTTTCTCATTAATCTTCTTCTTCATTCTATTATATAAAAAAAGAATGTCCCGGGCGGGCGCTGTGTGTTTGTTTTGTATGCAAATCTACAGTTTTATTCCGAGCTTGATGAAATTTTGCAAACTTAACCTTCGAAACAAAAGGAAGGTCACCATCTACATGAGATTTCCATAACCATCCCATCTCCCTTTCCTACCCCTTAAAGCAGAATGTTGGCATTTCTTAGTGGAATTTTGCCCACTTCACGTTCAAAATAAGATGAAAATTACTGGGTAGGAGGGTTAATACATTATCAAAAATTTATTTCTAACCGTACATGACCCCGGGCAACGCCGGGTACTTCAGCTAGTATATTGTAATTTCCATTGGCATTGTACACAGCGATACATCTTCTTTCTAATCTTTAGCACCTACTTAATTTTCACATATTTGGCAGACTGACACTGGTAGGCGTGAAACTAATAAGAATATTTAGTACTTGTTTCGATATTTTTTCACAAAACTTTTCCATGTTCCTCTCACATGCACGTATTTGTTGCTACTTTACATCATTATTATCATACAAATCACCTTTTATATGATAATGTTATAATCGATGTTGAAGTAATTAGTGTCCGGTAATAAGTAATTGAGTGAGTTACATCATGTTTAAATTAAACATAAATTACCTGTATGTTTTCCTGCTGTCATGTTTGCTTCCTCTTATAATAATAATAATGTGTCACATTTATTGCATACCTAGTGCAGGCGATTAAAAACAATACATGTATTAAGTACCTAGTTAATATTATTTGTCATCGTTTCTATATAGTATGGACGTAATGTAGGTATATACATATACCAGTGGCGTGCATTGCTCTATGGCCAGAGGTAGGCTGTGTGTAGTTTTTCAAGTTTTGCATCGAATATTTGAAAATGGCAATTTTATTAATTAAAGAATGCAAGGCTGATGTAAATGTAGTGAGGAAGATTAAGAAAGGGACCCATAGATGGTTTGGGCATGTAGAGCGAATGAACGAAGAGAGGAGTGTGAGGAGAATATATGACGCGAATCAGAATGGAAGAAGAAGCCGGGGACGTCCGAGGAAGACATGGCACGATCAATTTAATCAAATACTTGAGTCGGGCCATGTCAGAAGTCGGAATAACAGAAGAGAATGTATGAGACGTATGAAAGTAAATGAAGCAAGAAGTGTGTGCCAAGATCGAGTTGTTTGGCGGTCCGTTCTCTCTGCCTACCCCTGCGGAGAAACGGCGTGATGATTAGTTAGTTAGTTAGCAATTTTATTGTCATCGTGCACCGAGTGTTGTGGCTAACTAAATAACTGAGCGTACAACACCAAATTCATAGAAAAAAAACGTTTTGATTAGAAATTTAACATATTTTTCTATTATGTCTTATTTTCTTTTTATGGTTCGTTTTTTTGGGGTAGGCACAGCTTTTCAGCCTTTGTGGACTGCACCCCACGGGTACATACATTATTCATGCTTTATAAGGTAGGTAACTACTTGCATGAAAACCATTTGAGTTATTTTGGTAAACGTAAACACTGCTTTTGTGTGTATTGTCAAAAAAAGCTCTATGGTGGATAAATATTTGATCATGTGAGCCTCAAAAACATGTAATGGACTTGAATATAACACACTAAGTAAATATTATGCAACTCTTGTCGTTTACGTGAATCATTAAGAAATTACTTGTTCATTGTTCAATTCAATAATGTGGGTATATACTATGTAAATATTGTTGTACTTCTTTCGTAAAATGCTGTACTGAGGAATTATAAGACTTACTATCGTTTAAAGTGTCTCATAGAGGTCCCAGCCAGAGGCCGTACGTGCGTCATCGACGATCGTCCTGCATAAATATCTTCCTTCTCGCGTGTTTTGTATGAAAACGAGAAACAGAAGACGATGACGCACGCACGATCTCTTTCTGGGACCACTATAATTTGCCCCAAGGGTTCTTTCCGCCATTTGGAAAAAAAAATTGTTGCATGTATGGTATTTATTTTTAACTTACATAGTTAAAACGTGAATTTCGTAATTTCTAAAAACAATTACCTACTGGGATTAGGAGAATTAAAGAGTTGCAAAGTTTTATAATTAAAAACTTTTATCATAAAAGGGTTTAATTTTTATGATCACCTTTCTCCAATTCGTTGCTTTTCGTGCATTTATTTATTTACGCACATCTCGGCTTTTACAAACCGAGTTTCGTAACTAGGACAAAGAAACCTTTTCTTAAGAACAAGCGTGCCCCACTTTCCAACGCTTTTCCTGGATTTCCATTGACAAATAAAAACACGTAATAATAATACTCATAGAGATCGAATTTCAATTTTTTTCGTATTTTTTTGCTCATTGTTAAATATCTTTAAATTTGAAGCTCACCATGCCTTTTGTTGAATGACCGCGATCGACCGTTTGGGCATCCCTTCATTACAGTTTCCAATTGAGGTTTAAAAAAATGTTTTTTCATATCTAAAATTATGAAAAGAAAATTGTCTCAAGTATAGCACATTTATGAAACTGAATTTTCAAAATGTTTTTTGTGATTGGATTGCAGATGGTGGCCAACGTGCTGGTGTTCGTGTGTGTGAACGTTGTGGGCATCCTCATGCACAATCTCATGGAGCACGCGCAACGCCGGGCCTTCCTCGACACCAGGAACTGCATCGCCGCCCGCCTGGAGATGGAGGACGAGAACGAGAAGCTGGTGATTGATTACACAGATATTTAATTAATAATTCATCCCATTAGATAATTTGACGGCCTTCATGGTCGAGGGGTAAGGCTCTCGACTACGAATCCGAAGGTCGCGGGTTCAAATCCCGGCGTGCGCAAGTAAATTTTATTTAATTAATTTGTGCTGTTTCACAATTAATTAATTTAAAAATAATATAATATTAACACATCCCAGATGAATCACGAAACCGAAAAAACAACAGAAATTAAAAAGATTTCAGTCGCATCTGAGACTCGAACCCAGGACCTCTACCTATCCGGCGTAACCGCCTTAACGAACTTAGCTAATGAGACCAGTTCAATTTACGCCATTTACACCGATATCATACTTCATGTTCAAGATTTGTTAATATTATCCTCCATTTTTATAAATCCCATATTATTGGCTGCTATCCTTATGATGATTGCAAAGTTTCATCCAGAACTCAATTGTAATCTGGATAGAGTCTCGGATATACCTACCCGATTTTTATTTATATGAGACATCTATTGACTTATTTTACAAGTCTGGAAAGAAATATATTCAATTTATTTTTTATAACTTATTGAAGTGCGTAAACCTCATTGTTAATTTTAATTTCTTTAAATTTAACTTATAATTTCTGTTGTTTTTTCGGTTTCGTGGTTCATTTGGGATGTGTTAATATTATCTTCTTCAATGATTAAAATATTACAATGAGGTTTACAAACTTCAATAAGTTATAAAAAATAAATTGAAATTAAAAATAATATATTGTAAATTTGCACATGTTCCAGAGTGGGAGATACTCTCAGTATCGCCCTGGTGAAAGACCACCATTCAGAATTGAAACGTTGCTTAAATGGCTTTTAGCCGTGTTTGGTGACCAGATCTGAATAGCCAGGTATTTCCCCACCTTCCTCTTCCCCTTCTCCTTCCCCCCCTAATAACTTCATCATTGAAGTTTGTAAACCTCATTGTAATATTTTAATCATTGAAGAAGATAATATTAACACATCCCAGATGAATCACGAAACCGAAAAAACAACAGAAATTAAAAAGATTTCAGTCGCATCTGAGACTCGAACCCAGGACCTCTACCTATCCGGCGTAACCGCCTTAACGAACTTAGCTAATGAGACCAGTTCAATTTACGCCATTTACACCGATATCATACTTCATGTTCAAGATTTGTTAATATTATCCTCCATTTTTATAAATCCCATATTATTGGCTGCTATCCTTTGATGATTGCAAAGTTTCATCCAGAACTCAATTGTAATCTGGATAGAGTCCCGGATATACCTACCCGATTTTTATTTATATGAGACATCTATTGACTTATTTTACAAGTCTGGAAAGAAATATATTCAATTTATTTTTTATAACTTATTGAAGTGCGTAAACCTCATTGTTAATTTTAATTTCTTTAAATTTAACTTATAATTTCTGTTGTTTTTTCGGTTTCGTGGTTCATTTGGGATGTGTTAATATTATCTTCTTCAATGATTAAAATATTACAATGAGGTTTACAAACTTCAATAAGTTATAAAAAATAAATTGAAATTAAAAATAATATATTGTAAATTTGCACATGTTCCAGAGTGGGAGATACTCTCAGTATCGCCCTGGTGAAAGACCACCATTCAGAATTGAAACGTTGCTTAAATGGCTTTTAGCCGTGTTTGGTGACCAGATCTGAATAGCCAGGTATTTCCCCACCTTCCTCTTCCCCTTCTCCTTCCCCTCCCTAATAACTTCATCCTCACAAAATTCCCCAATTGGGGATGCCATAGTCTCACTGGCTCCAGTCGGTTGGGAGCAGTTGATACTCTTGTGCGGTATTCATGTAAAAAAAAAGAAAAAGAAACAATGGGTGATATGGCATGGAAGCGTACCGACTGTCACCGAGCTACGATCAAACTGCACAGACTTGCAAAGCGGCGGAGTCAATGAAAGTTATGTGTTTGGTGTGGACGTAGTAATGGGTGAATGATGTTAGCTACACTTCTTGCGCGCGCGGTTTCCTTTTAATAATGGTTCATGGCCTATCTCACTTGTTTCTATTGTCTATGGATTCCCCTTCTTATTCTTATTCTTGTGGGGTCTGTTGGCAGGCGAATCTGCAGATGATAATAGTCATAAAGATGGTCAAGAGGTCGCTCTGTCGAGGTGACACGAAACAAAGCATCCAGGCCTGGGGATGCGGTGTTTGCTGCCACACTGTCTAACAAGATTTTTTTACGAAATTATACTCAAAATGGTATGAGAAAAGTTAGTCTTCGATGATTTAATATCAACCATTTTTTATTTAAATGTCAGTACACAGATTTCTGGGTCAACTGGGATTTGAGTAACGTAATGATATCCATCAAGTAATCCAACTTTTATAATTTACTAGCTGAAGTACCCGGTGTTGTCTGGGTGATGGCTTGGAGTAAAGTTTTGAGGTTGTGATGTATTACCCCTACCCAATAATTTTCCTCTTATTTTGAACGTCAAGTATGCAAAATTTCATAAAAAAGTACCAAAATTCTGCCTTAAGGGGTGGGAATGGGTTTTGGGTGTTTTTTTGAAATCTCGTGCAGACAGTGACCTTCCATAAAATTTTGAAATTTGATGTTTTCGAATAAAACTGTAAATTACTATAAAAAACAAACACACCCACAGACACTCTTCTTTACATATGCATATATATGATTATTCTTAGAGAAATCGTAAAAACGCTGATGTGAATTTATAAATTGAGTAAATGGAATCTTAAAAAAGAATTTTTTTTCGAAAAGATTAGAACATTAAAAGCGGTGAAGAAATTAAATTTGTCACATTAAATACGCATTACGCACCAATCTTTTCAATTCTCGCATAACGTACATCGTGACGAAAATGCATTAAAAAATAATGATAATATATAATGTATTTTCTTCAGTTCGACTTTTAGGAAAAAGATCTGTGCAAAGTGTTAAAATTAATTATTGCTGAAGGAAAACCCGTTTTCTCAGATTTTTGCCTTGTACTGTTATTTATTCACCCATGAAATCTGTTATTACGTATTATTTGTATGTATTGTTGTTGTTTTGCATAGAATAAAAATGAACACAAGAAATGCGATGTGGGTGTGTTTCGTGATCTAAAAGTCTGGCCATTCGGGCCAATAAATTCAATTATTCGCTCTCTCGGTACAAACTCAAAATCAAATGGAACAGAATATACTATATCAGGCAGGGGAAGGACATTTCATCGACTCTCTCTAGGCAAGAATCAAAAGGTACTAAGTTAGTGGCTACATCCTTTCCATTCAAATCTACATGGAAGGCATTTCTAGTGTATATTATCTATTCTGTGTTGTTTCGAGTCTTGTTTGTTAAACTGAATTTCCCATTAATTTCTGTTTTGATTATGAAATACTGTGTATCGTGGCTAATACTTGAATGGTACTTACCTATTGTTTATTACCTGCAAAACAGTGAATGTTGCAATTGTACTAGGAATCGAAATATTAGACAATGTACAAATATGTTATTTATGCATGTGTATTTAAATGAACTGTATACGTATACAGGATTTCACAAACAGTTATTTATTGCCTATTTGAAATAGGCTCACATTTTAATAATTTAATACGTTGATTGGAGCATGCTATTTTTTAATAGTTCACTTCAGCATCATGATATTATCTGTTTCAGCTCCCCTCAAAGATTCAAAAAGAAATCAAATTGGATACCATTTTTTTGTGTTTAAAATGATTGATTTGAAAATGTGTTTTCACTTGCCATTTTTGAAAAGAGAATCATTTTAGAATGTATTTGTGTTGTTAACCCCTTACCTACTTGTGGCAGAAAAATACGCTTGTGAATTTAACAGTAGTTTTGATTTTAATCCTTCACCTGATTTTTTTTTCTTTATTTTTTAGGAGCGCTTACTATTGTCAGTGCTGCCGCAACACGTTGCAATGGAGATGAAGAATGATATCATTTCACCCGTGGAGGGACAATTTCACAAAATTTACATTCAAAAGCATGAACAAGTCAGGTAAAAAATTGAAATCACTATTAATAATAAAAAAGTGCTCGTCTAGGTTGGGGTGTTTGAAACTAGATCACATTTGATGACTGTCAAATCGACGATTAGCGTCATTTTGAATTTTTGACATTTGAAGGGTCCCGTTAAACGCTGGTTTTCGGCCACGCCTTTTCACCTTAAGGCATGTATAAAAACTTGACTGTTATGCTTGACATCTGATCAAATGTTGAAACGGGCTGAGAATTGGCGTTTAACATGGACCCTTCAAATGTCATAAATTCAAAAAGGCGCTAATCAAATGTGACGGAGTCTGAAACGCCCCAACCTTAAAATGTTGTAGCTACTAATCTTTTAGGCAATTTCAACTGTAAACTTTAATATGTACTTACATATTTATTTTTTTCTTTCCAGTATTTTGTTTGCGGACATTGTTGGATTCACCGTCCTGGCTTCGCAGTGCAGTGCACAAGAATTAGTTAGATTATTAAATGAACTGTTCGGTAGATTTGACCAGCTGGCAAATGTAAGTAAAAACCCACATTATTTTACTACCCTATTTCATAATTTTATTAAAAAATAAACCATAATTTACCCAAAATATTAGCATTCAAAGTCAAAATCAATACTTTCCGATTTGCTAATGAGTTTTATTTTGGAATCGATAAACCTGATTTATTCTGATCTTTTTGTAATTCAATGGAGATGCTTTCATTATAAATTCCAAAACTTTAAACTTGATCTGAAATGTTTACATCTAATAAGTTATAAAATTCTTGGACTCGATTCGACGGGGGTATTTGACAAACTGGAGATACCGTTAAAAATGTCTTAAATATTTTATGATTATCTTTCTGATTCTGATCATCGTATTGAAAATATGTATATATTTGAATATTTTAGTTTATGATTTTTGATTTTTAAATCGATTTAAAAACATTCCAACTGGCTACAACGTCATTATGATGAAGGAAACAACGGTAAGACACTTGTCACCGGGAACCTACCAACGTTGACAGGCGTGACATCACCAACGCCATACGCACAAATAAATCAAAAATGACATATTTTGAATTGTCATAGAAAATTCATTCATCAGCATAAAATTTAAATGCAATCATTATCGTAATTTAAAAAAGCAATTCTGAAATAAATAAAAAAATTGAAAATACCCTATTGGGTTGTGAATTTGAGTTTTTAAATTTTATTTCTACTTTCCAGGATAACCACTGTCTCAGGATAAAGATCCTGGGGGACTGTTACTACTGCGTGTCCGGATTACCAGAGCCGAGATCTGATCACGCCAAGTGCTGTGTTGAGATGGGGCTCGACATGATTGACGCCATTGCGTAAGTTTCAATTAACTGGCAAACTAAAGACTGCGCCTGGTGTACTGCGCAGCTTCGCCGAAGTCATTCGATATGTTTCGGGAATGATGATGGAATTTTTTCAGGTTGATCCTGCCTCCTACCAAAATGCGTTTCTGCGCATCCACTATTAAACACATTCTCTTGTTTGCTAGACTCTACAATAATAATCATCACTCTCTTTTTTGAGCTGTAGGGGATAAAATCTTATTTGAAATTGTTAAATTCAAAATTTACTCATTCCATGCACATGGTATCATGGCATATGCAAATCATACTTCAACATGAGTAAATCTTTGTCATGCTGGTGACATCTTTCCTAATGTATAAATTTTTTTGTTTGTTTTCGAAACGCGTAGATATTTATTTATTAAATAGTGGATTAAACAAAATATAATTTTTTTTTATTAGAACATTTTTGTTTAATATTAAAATCTTAATTATTCCTAACTAAACAGTTTTTCTGTAAACATATATGCTACAGTCACTCTTATATACATAGATCTAATATACATAGGAGATGTTCCAGAGTGGTTGATACTCTTAGTATCACCCTGGTGAAAGGTGGTTCATTCGGAATTGAAACATTGCTTGAAATGGCTTTACCCATGTTTGGTGACTAGATCTGAATAGCCAGGTGCTTCCCAACCTTCTTCTCCCCCATCTCCTTCCCTTTCCCACTACCTTCAGCCTCATAACATACATGCGGAAATGTGTAGGCCGGGACGAGTGGCGAGCCGGGCTGATTTGATCCGTGCCTGAGAATACATAGGTGGATCAGTCTGCCGGGCGTGCTTGGCGGACCGATCCACCTGGCAAATCCGTGTGTGAATGCTACGTATTTGTCCCGCTGACTCCGGACAGTTGGGACTCTTGTGCAGTATTCATATTTTTAAAAAAGATCGGTTAGTTTCTCACAGTCTGCACAGGTTTTTAATGTAAAATAATTTAAAGTAGGTAGGTACTTTTTAATGATTAAACTGTTAACGTTTATTTAGCCTTTCTACTAATACTGTGCTTGCGTTATGGCAATATTTAAATAATCCAAAAGTGTTTGCTGAATTTTTTTTAGTTTTCTTTATCAGTGCAGTGATATATACCGCTCACAGCATAATGCCCATGAGAATGTGGCAGCTGTGTTGAAGATTTCATAAATGTGTATAACGATATATTATTTGCTCCTTTTTATTGTGGAATACATTTGAAGGGCAAAAAATGTCTTTGTCTGTAATAAATAAGATTCGATAAGACAGATTATTTTTTAACTGTGCAACAATACTCTGAATCAATATCATTAATAAAGTGCGGCGTACAGTTATACTTTACGTGGAACATCAAGCATCTAAAAAGTTAATTCATGTGGAACTAACTACACGCTATTTAGGTCAAGGAATCGCCATCTTCCATTCTGGTTCACTGAGTTTTCCAGTATCCTGTACAATATTACTTGTTTATCTGGTTACTAGGAAAAGGGGGCATTATTAAATTAAGAATACTTCTACAATCACTTCTTCCGATGGTCAGTTATACCCTTTAACATATCAGTGGCATGCAGTCTATAAAGGCTGAAAAGCTGTGCCTGCCCTAATAAAAATAAATTTTGATATTGTTTGTCAAAATGTATTTTCCACGAATTTAGCAAGGAACTTGTACGCTCATGTATGTTGGATTGCCACAAAAATTAGCGTAAGATGATGATAATAAAATGGGTATTTTCAAATATTTCAATGCATAATTCACACCCAAACATGAAAAACTACACACAGCCCACCTTTGGCCATAGAGCAATGCACGCCACTGAATGGCCATATTCAAACTCAATTTAGGTGCAAATGCCAAAAATCTTAAGCATTCGGCAAACAGCTCAGTGAGTTTTACGTCGATGTATAAATGTATTTTGTTTGTGTTTTCAGTTCTGTTGTGGAAGCAACAGACGTGCAGTTGAACATGCGTGTGGGCATCCATTCAGGGAGGGTCCTGTGTGGAGTCCTGGGCCTGAGGAAGTGGCAGTACGATGTGTGGAGCAACGACGTCACCCTGGCCAACAACATGGAGGCGGGAGGGGAACCTGGGTCAGTATTTATATTTTGATTTAAGTTTCAACAACGTGTTGAAACATAAACCAAAAGCACATTTCGTGTACTAAATATATACATACGTATCGTCGCATGAAAAAAAAAAAAATCTGACTGTTGAGTATTTTGGTTTTTACGTGTGCTAAGGAATGTAGAGCGAATGAACGAAGAAAGGAGTGTAAGGAGAATATATGACGCGAATGTGAATGGAAGAAGAAGCCGGGGACGTTCGAGGAAGACGTGGCACGATCAAGTGAATCAAATACTTGAGTCGGGCCATGTCAGAAGTCGGAATAACAGAAGAGAATATATGAGACGTTGTATGAATGTGAATGAAGCAAGAAGTGTATGCCAAGATCGAGTTGTTTGGCCGTCCGTCCTCTCTGCCTACCCCTGCGGAGAAATGGCGTGATGGTTAGTTAGTTATCTGATTTTTCTTTTTCAAGATTACAAAAAATATATGTTTGTTTTAATTGACCAATGGCATTTTTATTACGACATACGATCAATTTAAATAAAAAAAAAATCATTAACACAGTAAATATGTAAAGGAAAGCAAAACCTTTAAATCTCTCTCCCGTATAATTTGTCATTTGTCAATTTTAGTTGTATGGCGAATATATACGAATACATAACTTTAGTTTATTGTGATGTTATGTTGATTTTGAAACAGTTCATTCAAGAAAAAATTCACTTTCAATAAAAAAATTTGGGGGATTTATGTAAAATGGTTAATTTTCTTGTCAATTTAAATTCACAGCGGTATGCTAATTTATTTGCCTTTGAACTCTTGTTGTATTGATTAAATGAACAGAATAATCGTCCCAGCCAATAGATGTTATTATGGTACACAGTGCCATTGAAGTGATTTTTCACAAAAACGGCGCTATGCAAATCATCCAATTATTATTATTATTATCTTGGTCTTCAAAGACCCTTTATATCAATACTCAAGAATAGGTTCTAAGTTATTATGTCTATGTCTCATTAGAATTACCTCCCAATGAATTTGTCCTAACCTTTTTACTTTAATTATTACATTATTTGTCTTTCTATCGACGGTCCCAACGTAATCTGCTAGATTTAGTTTTTCATCTAAACTATCCAATTATAGTACACGTGGTTGAGTGGTTATGATTCTTGGCTACGAATCCGGAGGTCGCGGGTTCAAATCCTGGAGGGCGCAAGTAAATTTTATTTGATTGAATTATATATTTCACAATTTCAATTTATTAATTTAAAATAGTATGTAGTATATTTGCAGCATGTTCCAGAGTGGTAGATACTGTCATTCAGAATTGAGACGTTGCTTGAAATGGCTTTTAGCGAAAAAATTCAAAATTCACCTTTTCTTTTCAACACACCTCATAATGCACTTCTTCCAATCCTCGAACCACTTCTGGAATACGCTTTTCGGTATGGCCATCAGCTCGTTCTTCGATTCTGACTTTATCTCATCAATTGTGGCAAAACGCTTTCCTTTCATTGGTCTCTTCAGTTTCGGGAATAGGAAAAAGTCGCAGGGCCAAATCTGGTGAAGACGGTGGTTGAGGCATGATTACTGTGTTGTTTTTGGCCAAATAATCACGAACAAGCATTGATGTGTGAGCTGGTGCATTATCGTGATGCAAAATCCATTATTTGTTTTTCCACAATTCCGATCGTTTGAGCCGTATTGCTTCACGCAAACGTTGCATAACTTCCTTATTCCTTATTAACCGTACGACCTGTTGGCAAGAACTCATGATGCACCATGCCATTGTAATCGAAGAAAACAGTGAGCAAAACCTTCACATTTGATCGAACTTGGCGTGCTTTTTTCGGTCTTGACTCTTCTGGCCGCTTCGAATGGGATGATTGGGCCTTGATTTCGGCGTCATAACCATATACCCACGTTTCATCACCAGTTATGACCCTTTTGAGCAAATCTGGATCATCGTTGACGTTATTCAACAACTCCTGAGTGATACTAATGCGACGTTGCTTTTGCTCAAAATTTAGCAATTTCGGAACAAACTTCGCTGCCACACGTTTCATGCCCAAAACATCTGAGAAAATTGCATGGCATGAGCCGATTGATATGCCAACAACCTCTGCAACTTCCCTAATAGTGATTCGACGATTTTCCAAATCCATTTTCTTCACTGTTTCGGTGTTTTCTTCGTTTGTTGACGTGGTTGCAACTCCAGAACGCTCATCGTCATTAACATCTTCTCGGCCTTCTGTAAAGCGCTTGTACCACTTATAAACACTTTTTTGAGACAAAGTAGGCTCGCCGAATGCCACAGACAACATTTTCAGTGCATTGGAGCACTTTATTCCATTTTTAACGCAAAATTTAATACATATTCTTTGTTCCATTTTTTTTTTTTAAGTAAAAAATCGAACACACAAAAACGTGACTAACCTTTCCAGTTGTCAAAAACAAACCACTAATCCAAAATGGCTGATAATGCTAAAATATGATAAACATATGTGTACCAACATAACAACAAAAAAAAAGATGATCAAATGTACACAGCCCGCGAAAATTCAAAATTCACCTTTTCTTTTGAACACACCTCGTATACTTACCCTATTTCATCTTGATTGACAGAGTAATATTATGTTTGTCTATTCCAGGAGGGTGCATATCACACAGGCTACCCTGGAGTACCTGGGGGGCGCCTACGAGGTGGAGGCGGGCCAGGGGGGCTCTAGGAACGCTTACCTCCGAGACCACAGTGTCACCACATACTTCATAGTGCCACCACCAAGGAGGAGGAAGGTATTGCTTAAGAAAATATTCATTTATCTGATTTATATATGTGTAATCATGAAGTTTAATTAAAACACATGCATTGTGTCAAAACATGCCGAACTGTGGAATAGGTTGCGTTGAAAAGGTTGAAGTACCATAATGAAAACGTCACATTTTATTAAAATAATGTGTACTTGGAATTTGCTTTTCCTTGTGTAATTTTTTCTATTCAATTTAGGTACCTCATTCTAATGTTGCAAGATTCTCAACAAAAGATACATATTATTTATCAAGAATTTAATTTAATTTTATTTTTTATTTTATTTTTATTTATATATATTTTTTTTATAATAAATAAAGGTAACTTAATTGTAATACTCGATAGAATAGACTACATTAATAAGGTGGAAAACTTCTTGTTACCAGAAGATTTTTAAATTTTATCTAAAGATCCAACCAATAAAATTGTTAATAAGGTTAACATCCTTAAAAACGGTTGTAATGCCATTTTTCCCATCGAATGGTCCAAGAAAAACGTCAGGGTTATGAACTCTAGAGCTCCAGCTCTGTATGGCCAACCTAAAATTCACAAGGAAAATATTCCCATAAGACCCGTGGTATCTTTCATTAACGCTCCGACAACAAACTTGGCAAAAAGACTTAACCTCATATTCAAAAAATATACAAATTTTTCACCACGTTACAGCGTCAAAAACTCGATAGAACTATGTAGTAAATAAAATTAAAAATTTTGATCTTGCGCATAACTGTCAATTCATTTCTTTAGACGTAAAATCCTTATTTAGCAACATCCCCATTAAAGAGTGCCTTATAATAATTGAAAATATGTTTGAAAAATGTAATATCAACCCGATGATAAGAAAAGAGTTATTCCAACTCATAAAAATTTGTGTAGAAACAAATTATTTTCTTTTCAACGATACCTACTATCAACAAAATGATGGTCTTCCCATGGGATCGCCGTTAAGTCCACTTCTAGCAGAGATATTTATGGATTATATTGAAAACATAATCCTTAAATCTCCCTTAGCTAAATACATACTATACTACATCAGATATGTAGACGATATCCTCATATGTTGGATAGGCACCAACACACAGTTAGATATCTTCACTAATTGGGCCAACACCGTTAATAATAAAATCTGCTTCACAGTTGAACATGAGATCGAGGGTAAAATAATTTTTTTAGATCTTACAATTGGTAGAAGTAATAATAGACATACCTTCGAAATATTTAGAAAACCAACTTTTAAACGCAAACTCAACTCATCCTTGGTCTCATAAATTATCAGCTTACCATTCAATGGTACATAGACTCGTTAATATTCCTCTAGATAAAATAGCATTCGAAAAAGAAAAGGAAACAATAAAAACAATCGCGGTTTATAACGGCTATGAGGCAAATAACATTGAAAAAATTATAAAAAGCAAGAAATATAAAAATAAAATCAATTTAATATATCCGGTAAACAATAATAAACTAGAAAAATTTTGCAAGTCTGGAATTTCTCGGTCCAATATCCGTAAAAATTGCAAAAGAAATTAAAAAATGTGGTTTAAATATAGCTTTTAAAACCAATAATAATATAGGAACAAGCCTAAAAAACTCAAAAAGTAAAAATCCCAAACTTAATAATAGTGGCATATATGAATTAAAATGTGACCACGCTGACTGCAATGCTACCTATATAGGGCAGACAGGAAGGGCTTTCTCAACTAGATTCAAAGAACATATAAGATGTTATAAAAATAAAAGCACTTCTTCAAAATTCGCAGAACATCTTTTAGTAAATAATCATGTCCCGCTTGACAACAACAAACCTAAACCCTTACATATAGAAAGAAAGGGCCTAAGATTAAATTTACTTGAACAATTAGAAATTAACAAACGAACTAATGACCCTAATATAACATTAATTAATAAAGTAAGGAAAATTATATACTCACCGCTTCTCACCATGTTCACAATATCAAAACAATACAACACATTTAAATAAATCAATTAAGAAAACATTGTCAGTTAAATACGAGCAAAAACACATTATATATGTGAAAACCTCCCAGAATTCAGAATTTTAATTGCTTTCTAAGTAAAACGGTTTTACCGATAATAAATCATTACCCATCCATCCAAATTTTAAAGGAGTAAATTAAATCATATAAATAAGTCATCGCAATGTGGATTAACCACAGTTTGAAACTGGCCTTAAACGCCGAAACAGCTGTCACAATAATAACAACTAAAAATACTTGCAGAACTTAATAATAACATTATTAAATTTGATTTACATTAAATTTAAAAAAAATTAAATGGAGTTCTACGAATTAAACACAAAAACAATTAATTAATAAGAATTTAATTCCTTATTTCAGGTTATTTATTGACCAATACGTAAATTAAAATTTGTGATTTTATCATTCGTCAACTATTATTTTAGTACATAATCATTTTTCCAATATAAGCTTACCTAATCCAATTTTTTATGGAAAAGTACTTTGAAATACATTTTTTACCCTATCTTTTTGCTGTAAACTGATTTGACACGTCTCTAATTATTTCAATATCGTAAATATACTAAACGCAGAGTTCATATTTTAGGTGTTCCTCAGCAATACATTTATGTATTGGATAAACTAATTAAAATATATAAGTATTTATCGAACGCAACAGAAAAAATGTTTTGTTGAAAATCGGGAAAAAAATTGTTTTTAAAATATATGTATATCTGCATGCGTTGATAACTTGCTGAGGGTGCGGTAGTGAGCAATAGAGGTACGGGGTTTTGCTCACTGTACCACAGTGCGCGGTTGTCAGTAGTAGCTGGCGGACCGCCGGCTTTAATGGATGTATCATGTTTTTTTCTTCGTTTTCAGAACTCTTTTAATTGTGGTAATTTTCTGGGTGTGCATTAAACAGTTTTTTTATTTGCTAGATTTTGTGAATTTACTTCTTATTATTGCGACACTTAAACCCCAAAAAACTTGTATTTGTTTAATCAATTAAATAAAAATGTTTACCCAAGGAACAAAAGTACATAGAGAGTTTTTACGGTTATTCAGTCTTTCTTATTCATATTTAATAGACATATTTATCAAAGAAATTAAAGCCCCGAGACCATTTATGTGATGCATTTGTGAGATATTTATTTCAATAAAAATATTCATTCAGTAACCCTGTCCACCCTTGTGCGGCTAGCGTTTGAGGCAGTTCCTAACCAACTTTTTTTTTAAAGTCAAAAGGCGAAATAAAGACTATAAAATCAATTTTGATAATCTAATAAAATATTCTGATATTTTCATTAATGCTCAACTACTGCTTGATAGTTCGCACTTGTCCAGCTCGTGAGATGCACGCTGCGCGGGGTTTTTACAAAGCTAATTTGAAATCAACATTTGGTTATCAAAAGAATAAAAATCTGAACAATGCTTTGTTTTATTTTCTAGATTTGCCTGGGTGGTAACATGGGCGGAAACGCAGCCAAGAGGAAACTGTCATTTAAGAATGTGTCCAACGTAGTGGTGCAGCTCCTTCACTCCATCAAGTTTAATGTGGATGTGCCCTTCTCCAATATGGCCGCCTCTCCGCAGGACCTGAAGGCCAATGCAGCTAGGAAGGTAATACCGCTTTCCCAATATATTTCAGTTCATATTTCTGTTGTTTGATACCGGAAGAATACAATTTTTTAATTTTTTTTTATCATTTCGTTCGTTATCGGGGTGTGGGTATTGAAACCCAACATCGATAACCTTGTTTTTTTTATTTTTTGTTACAATAAATATACCTACTACTTTTCGTTGAAGCTATGTAACTCTCTGTTGATATAAATACTTAGGTTGGGGTGTTTCAACCTCTGTCACTTTTAATTGAAAATCTCCATTTTTAGTTTTTGACATTTGAACAGTCCCTGTTAAATGCCGATTCTCGGCCCGTTTCAGCTTTTGATCAAATTGTGATCTGTCATTAATCATAACAGTCTTGCTGTTGTGCTTGACGACTGATTTTAATTTGATCAAAGTTGAAACGCGTCAAGAATCAACTTTTAACAGGGACCGTTCAAATGTGAAAAATTCAAAATAGCACTGATCGTCAATTTGATTGTCAATCAAATATGACAGAGGTTTAAACATCCCAACTTAGCGTGTCTCGTAAGTGGTTGAAATATGATTCAATCGCTACCGTTTTTGGTACACCCGGTCTAAAATCCCAAGCTTTTTTTTTTTTTAATATTCAGTCAGAAATTTAATTCTACCGTCTTCTGGTAATAATCAACAAGAAACTAGTGGTGTGGGTAGTAGGAACGAGTTTGAGTATTTGAAATATATATTTTAAAGCATTGTGAAGGGTGAAATAGTAAGTAGAATAGTTGTTTGAAAATGTTATTCATTTTAGTAAGCAGGTCTTCAGTTTTACATTGTGCCTTCATCTCTGTAAATACAACTGATTATGTTTTGTGATTTATGTTATGTATTTTCTTGTTATTAAGGTTATGAAGCTGGACATATCATTTTTCAAAATTTATTTCTGTGACAATTTAAATATCGTTTTGTTTTTATGTTTTCAGAATATTAACAAGTATTTTTTATCAAACAATTTTTTACTCTTTTTTAATTAATATAAAATTGACTTATTTTAATCTTTTAGGTAGTTTAAATAGGAATAGGATTCTCAATAATTAGATAATAATTACTTGTGAAGGAATAAGATACCATTTTACATTCCTGTAACTGTAAATATTTGAATTTATTCAGTAGATTGATATTCAGAAAATACAAGGGGGTTGGTAGTTAACGTGTATTATTGAAGGACTAATAAAAGAGACATCTACAAACATCAGCAAAAAAGTTCAAGTGAATTTCAATGATTTTTTGTTAACGAAACCAAAACAGTGAAAGAATAAATTAAAATGTTGCTTGCTTTGTATTGTACCACGCACGTTGGCATGTGTCAGGTCAAATCATCTATCTGGAACATTTGTTGCCAAATGAGGTGGCGAAGATTGAAAGTTCTTCTAGCTACAAAACCACTAATGCCGTGCATTGCATTTCTAGATTCTGGTTCCACATTATTATGATTAGATATAGCATTATCATATAGCACTAACTTGTCTTTCCATCATTGAATACATAAACGGGGACTATGTTCACTTCAACTTTTTTGCTTGTTTAGGGTATTTACTTCAATATTTCTCACAAAGTACCAGTCAACCTGTATATAGGTTCTTATAGAAATATTTTATAATATTAAGACATTATCAATATTAGTTAGGAAGATAAAATTATCTTTATCTGCGAATATAGTCACATATATAGTAAGAAAACACTCTATTTTCCTTTCTTTCTACGCAAGTCCACTGTGTTCTGCACTCTGTTGTTATGATGTTAGTTTGTTCGATGTTGTAAAACTGTGTAAACTAAAAGCATGGGTCAATGTTGCATCGTAGCACTTTGTTTATTTTGCATTCCTTTACTTGTTTCAAAATTATACTCTTTTTTGTTTTAATTGGCAATAATAATTATTTATTTTTACCTTTAAATCATAAATCAATTCAACACTGAAATTTATGCAATAATCATGTTCCTACCTACAACATAGAAAAAATTCTCACATTCAAAATGTTATATTTTGGTTTGTTTTTATTTTTATTTTTTAAATTTCTTTTTAATTGAACACCTGTATAACCATACACTTTTTATTCTAAATGGTTACCGTGGATACATGCTCATATGACACTGCCATCAGACTTTCTAAAGAGTTACAACAATTTTACAACATGTTTGTATTTTAAGATTCAAATGTTCGGTAAATAGGGGTGATATTGAGCAACACAATTTTCTTCAGTTTAATTTGACAAAATAAGATCACCGCATTTGAAGGATTTGTTTCCATTGGAATACCACATACTACAATGAATCAATGTCTGGTATCTGAAAAGAATCTACCAATTTTTGTAGAAAAATTATAACACACTAATTTGCCTTATGACTTCCATAGTCCAGTGGCCTACACATTCCACTTGAAGTTGAGAGATTGCCGGTTCGATTCCCACACGGCACAATAAAATATTAATATGAATTTTTCATTTAAAATATTATAGGCACTGCTAGATCTAGGTGTTGTGATATTTATTGCTAAATTTGACATTATAAAATTGGCTCCATATCTATCATAAGGATGATTAATAAATTAATTGATTTGTGCTCCCTGTCAGAATGCAATTAATCAAAATAAATACATTTTCTCATTGAAAATTATAATTGCATTCTTGACAATGTACACATTTTCGATTTTAACATTCTGTATTTCCATTGGACGTTTGATTTTGACTCCCTGTGATCACTGAATCACACTCAAAATTTGTGGTTTTCAATTTAATTTGAAAAATATTTCCATTGAGTGGACGGTGATTGAAATGATTTCACATATTTGTTATACAAATATGCAAAACATTGCGCTACTTTTGGATAACTATGATATTAAGTTAAATAACAGTAAGCGCCTAATTACAGCAATAAAAGTATTACAAAATACCCGTGTTGGTAAATAAAATTTCTCTAATAATTAAAGCGGATAAAAAGAGGCATAACTAAAAAAATAAAGTCAAAATAAATGAAAACAAAACTTTACGCTGGCTTTTAATTTTTCCATGTTTATAAACTCAACATAAAACCTCAATAATTATCTTGGGATAAGATATTTATTGTGTTTTCATTTTAGAATGCAAAAACGTAATGTAACATTACAAATTAAATAAATTAACTTTGTTTTAATGGCCAGAACTCAAAAATGGCTCTAAACATCATTTTGCAGGTTGCTAACTCGATCAATACCACAAATTATTTATCTGTAAATTCTATACCTCTAGTTAGGAAAATGTATAAGGTTTCAAAACATAAAAATCCTCAAACTGTAATCTTTAAATTCTATGAAATAATCCTATAATGCCTGAAAATGGGTGCAGTTTGAAAATCAGTGAAACCAATTTTGAACATTTTACTTAGAATTCCAGTACGTATTTCATATACAATTTAAAAGATTACAGTGTGAAATTATTGTCTTTGAATCCGTATACATTTTCCTATTTACCCATATAGAATTTACTGATAAATCATTTGTTGTATTTTTTGAGTTGGCAACCTGCAAACTTTGGGTGCTGACCGTTAATAGTACCACTTATTAATAATTTAGATGCCAACCGGGCTTCTACAGTGTTGTAGTTAATATCATACAGTCCTGATGAAGCTTAGGTTGGTGTAATTGAAACGTGGTCAGCACCTAAATAAATAGTGGTGCTAAGACCATACTTTATTTCATTTGAGGTTTTACAAGTTATACCACTTTTTCACCCCTCTATTGTTGCACCACATATTTCGAGAGTCTGGAAATTAATAGATTAATTATTTTAAAACACACATATTTATAAGTAATTGTAATATGTACTAACAGTAAAGCCTGTGCCTTTAATCGTGAGCATTTCTTGAAATTGCCTACTGACTGACGTTCCCGGTAGAATGATTATAAGATGTTGTCTATCTTCCGAGCATAAGTCTACCTATTTTTGTTACATGCACTGATTGTTGTATCACACGTAATCTTTAGACTCTTAAGCCTGTGACTAATTACTGTCTCAATGTTCACACGGTATTCTATAATGCACCATTAAACCATATTATTCTTCTTGTATTATGTTTTCTAAGGAATGAGCATATTATGTGAAGACCATTCCCGAAGAAATAAGTCCATGTATTTATTATAAGTCCAGTAGCCTGCAGTCTTTTTACAATATCTTGTTGGTTAATGATTTGTTGATCATTGAATCATTGGGTTCGATCCCCGTCGATGTAATTGTAAATGATTAAAATATGTATACGCATTCAGATCTGGGTGTTGTGGTTATATTTAGTGATGCAACGATTGCGATTCTGATGCATTAGGCTCTCCCACACGTACACTTTGGAGCGCGCTCCTCGAGCGGCACTCCAGAAAGCGCACGGAAAAGTAAAAAGGCAATGGTTTGCAGCGTAGTCCACTGTGGTACTTTTCTGTGCAGGGTCTAGAGCGGCGCGCGAAACATTCGCTCCGAAGCGTACGTGTATAGCCCGCTATTGAATCTGTAGTAAAAAATAAAATTAACCTTAAATAAATTACGCCAATTATTTTTATGGCTGTAAAAATATCTGATTTTGATTTCATTAAAAACCACTGGAAATGCTGGCATTGCTGAGTGCATCACTCAGTGCTGTCACATGAATACATTTAAAAACTAATTTGACATATTTTTGAACAAATTTAAGTTGGCCTAGTTGTTACTTAATCGTTAATGTGTTTAAAAACGTAAAAGTAGTAATGTTGGAAGCATTTTATCAACAATAATAACAATATGAATGAAGCCATATGCGAGTATTGCTAATCTGTCAAAAATAAAGGTAATCGTAATATGTAATACGATTATTGTTTGAATAATTATAATTGTAAATGTAAGAATCGTTGCATCACTTGTAATAGGTATTATGTATGTGTTATATTTTATATTCGAAAAGATGGTTGATTAATTTACATATAGTAGCTTAATTTTAGAATAATATTTTGCACTTTTCCGAATTCCCCTGTTTCTTCTGTGACTTCAGCGATAATTCTCAATACTACTTTAATCAGTGCACTTGGTCGTGTCATAAACTAGAGGCTGTGATTGAGAGTAGTTCAGAAAATCCGTGTAAATGCTCTAGAATTTAAAAGTTTAAAAAGTTTCTTCTCTATGATTTTTTTTGTGTTTTTCTTGAGAAGATAATAATTCATAACTACAACTTCTGGATGTTATTTTCGCTATAGAAAAGAAAACGTTTTATTTTTAATTCTTATTCAGTTTCTTGCCTTTATTGATCTGATAAAATCCAAATTCTCGCTTCCAATGAAGCGGGAGAATTTTTATAGGCATTCAGGATTATTATATAGTATAGTGAAAATGTGACAAGTAAAATAGGTAATGACTACTTACCTTTTGCAAATCGTGCAATGATTTTACCTAAAATATTATCATTGAAGAACCATTCTCACCAATTGGAAAAATCAGATTAATGATAACTTCTTATGTGATGGATTCTTAGGTATCATCATCATGTAAATTATCAGAATATAATTAATTCTATAGATTGACTATAGCTGGCCACTTTGAAGTAATGATGAATCAAGTTGGTTTGATCTTATAATTTTAAAAGTCAGAGGCAGATGGTTGATTCCCATCAATATAATTCTGTAAATGACATTTCTACCAGTGGCCACATGTTATTTATTATACCTTCTGTCTGCGGCCATCTTCATGTCTGCTGAGTTTATTGTTGCTAACTTAACTTCTAACATAGCGTTAACTTACCTGTAGCCATGTGGGGTGACAGAGTTACCCCAAAACTACTTTCACCCTATATCAGTTAAAGTAAATAATATTTTCTTTTTAAATAAGTATCATTCGTTGTCAACACAAATTTACTTGTGAACTGGATACTGATAATTGTAATGTTACAATAACGTGAACAATGAAGATTGTCTGTATCCAAATTCGCCCAAGGGGAAGTGAAAATTGTTGGATGGAACTGGAATATGTTATGTTCTACTGCCGAGAATTTATCCACTTCAGTTGTGTGCTCGAGCTCTGCTGGGAAGTCATGTCATGAAGATTTGTTCAAACAGTCAATGTTTGATCACCGTTTAATATGAATGATGAACGGAGATAAACATGAATTAAAAGCCCATTATAATGAATAAATGCATCTGGTTACCCAGTTACCAGACACGATTACGCATGTTTTGTCTACCTCGAGGCTTGTCGGAGTTTGAGTTTATTTTGATTGAATCTCACCAGTGAAAACATATGCAAAGTTGGGCGCGTTCAACTTGCAGTATGAGAAGTAACACCGATACGCACTTTACTGTAAGTAGTATACTATTCTCCTGGTTTGACATTTCTCCTTTAAGGCCATGTAAACTATAGTTGATCAGGTATGTAGGCTAGGTAGGGTGGCCACCCAGCATGGCACACAGCGTATGTGGAGTGGCAGTATATAATCACAATGTCGGTTCCCTGGTTCAAGCATACTTGAACAGGTTTGTATGTATGGTGGTTGTGTAGGTTGACCACCGTCACTGTGGCCCACTAGGCGGTCACGTGCAGTGGTCAGTGTTTAACTTGCGGTGCTTGTTGTGTGCACGCGGCGCAGGTGCTGGACCTGCAGAGGGCGCTGCACGCGGAGCCGGGCAGCGGCAGTGCGGAGGCGGTGCTGCAGCTGAGGGCCGTGAGTCTGCTGCCCCCCCGCCCCGCCCCCACCACCCCCGACTGCACGCCCTCCGTCCCGGCCCCTGCCACCTTCGACGCCACCATGGCCAATTACGCATCCATTGCACACTCATCGTCGACACTTTACTATCAAACCACAAATGTAACGACCCAACAAACGTCGCCGTCGGGTTTTATTCAAATTGTTTTATTTTTTACATTTTTATTTCACTTTTTTAATATTATTTTTTCTTCCCGTTTTGAATGTGGGATGGTTTTCGTTTTGTCTTTGTTTATTGCGGTTTGTCTCTCACTTCTGGTTTTGTATCAAATATTGACATTATTTTACTCACTAGTATCTTCGATTTTGAAAATGTTATGGTTTTGTTTTGCCTTTTGAAATGCGTCTAATTTATTATAGCCTCTTCGAATTTTCTATCTTGAGCAATGAATTTAGTAACTTAATCTTATAATATACAGTAACACAACACTCCACAATGATTTAGAACACAGAATTTAGTCTTCACAAACATTCCAACATCTTCATACTCACCATACACAATCATACATTACATTTATCCATTCCTCGGTTCCCCTATATTAAAGGGGTACCCAAACTTTCCCGTTTAGCTAGTCAAACTGTGTTGGCTAAATGTACAAATAAAAGTATTATTTCTTTTCAAGATGTACTATAATATACTTCTTAAAATAATCTTTCAGTTTCACACACTTATTTGGGCAGAAAGGAGAGCAATCATGAGATTATTTTACTGAATTCATGTGTTGTGTTTCCCCCCCGAGTCTGTTTCCAACCAACCTTTATGAGTGTACATTTTACAATATGTTTTGACTTTTTAAACTATCTTATCTCCTATTAATGCTTCTGCTTTTTATACATATTTATGTGAGAAATTCGTTGATGTTGTCTAAATGTTTTGTTCATAATTATTGTCAATAAGTAATCGCGTAAGTCCCAGTGGTTCGACTGAATGTCTTTTTTTATATCTACAAAAATGGTTAAAGTGACTTTTCCATAACATAAACTAAATGTTGTCTGTCTGTCTATAAGAATATTCTCATTTCATCATATTTCCAGTACCCTTCCTTTCACATCCGATGTTATTTGTTGCTAATCTTTTTTATGTGTAGTCAAATTAAATTGTGATTTACAATAAATTATTCAATTTGAATATTATCTAATCATTTTTATGTTTATATTTGGAATGGAATGCGGAGCAATGAAATCATCTATGAATTGATCTGTATCACATCATCAGGTTTACGATTCTCTCACACGCAATTTCAATATATTATACTTCTTTTCAGCTGTAACCTAAGTTTTTAATCTTTCTACTTGCTTCATTTGTCAATAACACTGACGAATGTGTGAATATTAATTATCTTTACTAACAGCATGGGTTTTGTTGGAATGCCTCTGCTGTCTTTGGCTGAGCATGTTGAGAAGAAGCTTGAGCAGACTAAGAGCCGCTATGGTTTTAGCTATTCAACTAAATGTGCACAACTGGGCAACGAGCATGTTTTATTGTCACTAATGTAATAATCTGTTTTGTCGTTGCTTTTAGGGGATGTCTACTGAATCGATCACAATCTAAGCCTATTTTTGAAACAACAGCATCAAATTGTTTAAAAATTAAAACTAAATTTAATTTTATTTAAGTAAATAACTTCCCGTACTGCATATATTATAAAGACATAGCCTTTTAAAACAGTTATGTTTCATATCCGTTCTGCAAAAATCTATTAACCTCAAAAGCGGTAAACTTATGTTATTTGCGTTCTTTCTACATAAATCTGCCAAAAGTTGAATATCAGACATATTTTTATTATCTAAAACAGTGTTCTTAAATAGGCGGCAGCCAACAAAGTGATTTCATCTGGCCATATGAAATCTTGTAAATATTATTAGAAAAATTGGCCCTATATTTTTATATATCCTGAAATAAATTTTTACATGCAGTTTTAAAAAAAAATTATTTCTCTCATGTTTATCAATATTTTGTTAATAAGAAACCTTCGTTTTTTCTTTTGTCTTCCATATTATTATTTTTTTTTCTAGTTATAACCTCACTTTTTGCAGATTTAAAGAAGATCTAATAAAATACAGTTACGCATCAAACGCAATCTTGTCAATTTTACAGTTATTAAATATTTGCAGTATGGTAACAATTTTCTTATGACAATCTAAAATTTTACTTTGGGATCAAATTGTTAGAGAATCCCAGAAATTAAATAACTTTTCAATGTTTTGTATCCTTTTTGATATTTAATAAAATGATTCAGTAGATTATCCCTTCTTTACACCTTTCATTCTGTCCTCTAACAGTGTTGCCATTTGATTTGCAGAATAAGGTAACGGAGAAATTTAAGAGGCCGCTAAAGAAACGACACTCGTCGGTATATCACCAGCCCTCCAACCGAGTGAACAAATACCTGGCTCAGGCCATCGAAGCGAGGAGCGTGGATAGGGAGAAGTCCACTCATGTTAACTTGGCAACGCTGTGCTTTAAAGATACCAACAAGGAGGCTCAGGTAACTATTATCACATAATAAAATAAATAACATATTTCTCTCCTAAAGCTGAAATAGGAAAGGATAGGGATGCTTGGAGGCGTCTTGACGGAGGGGATGAGTAAAGATAACTATGAGTACACTGAACCTTTTGTACTTATTGTGTTTATCATATCACCATATTAGTAAGTCTATTTGAGAAAAATTTGTAGGTGTAGATAAAAACTTTACCCATTAACTTGTTTTAAAAGATAAAAAGTTTTTGAAAACATTTTTTCTTCTCAAAGTGACTTACGATTTTTCAATAGTAAGACGATATTATGTCCTTTGCTTCAATGAACGTTAAATCTATTTATTATATCGACTTTCTAAGTTTTCCTGGCAAGATATGTAAATAAGGTCCAATTTTGCATACTTAACTGAAAATTCAATGTTTTTACTTTTCCCCGTTTTCCTTTCACCACAAACATATTTATGTTGTTTCTAGTACCACGCGGACATCGATGGCGGCTGGGTGGGTTCGCTATCCTGTGGCCTGGTGGTGCTCGTATCCGTGGGCCTGCTGCAGGCCGCCGTGCTGCCACGCACCACCATCTTGCTATTGTTATTCCTGACCGCCTTCGCCTGGCTGGCTGGCGTGCTTGCCCTGCTGCTCGCCGTGCGCTTACGCTGGCTGCTCTGGGACCTGGGCCGCTCTTTTCCGCTACGACACGCCGTCACCGCTTTTACAATAGTGCTGATCTACACGGTGGCACAGGTCAATGTGGTGAGTCCACACTTCATTCAAAATGTTCCACACTTTTTAGCTATGTTCCACAGTGTTCACAATGTTCCACGAAATTCGAAATCTCTAATGATGTTGTGTAGTGAGTCTTTGCTGTAAAAGGGAGGAGTGTACTTGAAGAATCTCATGCACCAGGAATGATGAAACACAAGCGCCACTAGATTGTTTCATTATTGAGATATTGATAGTGATTAATAAAACACTTTGTTAGTATTAAAAAAATTGTTCTTATCACCTGATTGTCTTTATTTTATACAATAGAAAATTGTGATAAATTAGATGCGTCGTTCGATTGAGCATGAAACCATTATAAGTCATAAAGACTGTTGGGCTGGCCGTATGATGCCTCAGTGGAAGCGAGGATGATGTGGACTGACTGTGTGGATGAAGAGAGCGCGATGGGAAGGCCTAGTGACCGTAGCCGATGGAGAACATTTGTGGAGGTGGCCAAATGTCCTGTTTTTGGGACGTTTGGCTAGCAGTCGAATGGATTGTGTTACGCAGACTTACTCTATTTTCAAAACAAATCATCCATTAATCATAAGGTCTTAGTCTAATTATAGTATAGTATCGTTTTTATAAAACATCAACTCATGAGCGCTTATTGTTATCGCTTATTTTTATTCTTCTTTAAATATTAAAACTAATTCTAGTTCACCTGTCGCCGCGTGGAATCCTGCGAGCAGAACTCCACCCTGGTATCCCAGCAGTACGCATGGTCAGACCACCGAGCCTGCCCCGTGCCACTGTACATCTCCCTGTCGTGCTGCCTGTCTCTGCTGGGCGTGGCCGTGTTCCTGCGCCTGCCCATTCTCATCAAGGGCGCGCTGCTGGCCGCCATGACCACCGGCTACTTGGTGCTGATGCAGGGCACCCACAACCACCTGTTTGAGTGCTACGACAGGATCGTGGGGTTAGTTTTGCAATATGCCCATTAGCATGTGTCATCAATGCCAGTTCTCAATAAAGGATTTGTCCGGGTGTATCACCTATAGTTAAACCAAAAACAAAAAACTGTTCTCTAGTGTTGTCCAGAATTGAGGGAGGTTCGGGCGGCGAGTGCGGTGTTGCAAACCACCAATGAAAAAACAATACATATTTTATTTTTATAAAAAAAAGCATGTAGGTAGATTAGTTGAGTATTGAATATATGAGAACAAGTTTAAATAAATCATGAATACGGTTGCCATATTTGAGTGAAGTCTCATCGGGACATTCTGGAATAAGGATAACCCGATATCAGTTTTCCATTGTCAATTAACTATGGTAATGAATTTTTGATTGGGACTTTCTTTAGTGTTCTTGTCAGGATATTGGGACAAGACAGTCAATAATAGTGACAATCTCAATATGTCGGGATGGATAGGAACCTCAATCATGACTTACGTATTTAATGGGACAGCTCAGAAAGATATGGTTGAGATCTTGCTGCTCAAGGATAACAAATTGAAGAGTAATTTCAGCAAGGTGGACTCAAAATGCAGCGTACATATCTTAATTGTATTCAAAGGACTAGTAATATTTATGTCTTTTTAGTTGAATTGAATATTTTTTAGACGGATATGATGATGCTTGTGCTGAAATATCCAGAACTCATGTCAATCATTTTAATAGTTAGCTGTGACACAGCACATCTAACCACGAACCATCTACATATTCCAGCTCCATTGTGCCATCAGGCGTTGTGTCGTGCGTGGAAGTGGTAGGACTAGCACTGGGCGTGGTACTGCATGCACGCCAGGTGGAGTGGACGGCGCGTCTAGACTTCCTGTGGCAGGCGCAGGCGCGCCAGGAGAAGCGCGACATGGATGCCCTGCAGACGAGTAACAAGCGGATACTCTTCAACCTGCTGCCGGCGCACGTGGCCACACACTTCCTCGACAATCAGTTCCGCACCAACATGGTTAGTCTACTTCCTGTGATTATTAACCTGATCTGTGCGGCTGTCGCACATGTGATCCGTGAAGTTTCACTGAATCATATACATTGAGTCAAATCGTGCCGCATGAATAGATTGTGTTGAAAAGGCCAAGATAATACGGTTAAAAAGTTTGGTTCAATAATAATTGTCTTATTATGGGGATAGAACCCCGAACAAGACTAACAGTGGGTGGAAGCCTAAAAAAGCTAAAACGGTTGACACAATTCAGTCATCTGTCGTATGCAGGAGCAGGAGCGTGCAGACGATAGAGGCATCAAATTTTTTTTTGTTAACAAAAAAGGAAAGAGATACTATTAGATAATATTGTAATAGGCCACTTGCATTAGGTTTTTTAAAAAAATCGGTTCAAGGAAAAATTCTAAGACATTTTGTTTAATTTTTATTTTTTAAAATGTGTTTTTGAAGCCATGTTGATTTTTTTAAAACTTCAATCCTCAAAATCGGACCATTTTTTTATAAACCAGAAAGGCCGGACATTATTTGTGAAGATCGTAAAAGTATCTTAAATATATATAAGATATATATATATATATAAAATATAAGTTAATTAATAACAACACATTAAAGAAGAATAGATACATATAACTGAATATAAACAATGACATTTACGTGACAAAACATTATTATTGCACAAATAATTGATAGAAACATAATGTATTTATGTTTTATTTTTAGCTTTTCATGTATTAGAATACAGAAAAAATAACTATTTTGTTATGACATTTCATTTTGGCTCCAATAAAATCGATGTTATAAAATGTCAAAAGTCACTGGAAGTTTCAGTGTTGCTATATTTAAAAATAATTCAGTGTAGAATTTTATAATAATTAATAAATAAAATCGAGAGCCAAAAACAGTTTTACAGCCTCTTTGGACTGGACATTATGCTATTGTGCACTTGAGAACAGGTCTCTAATAACCTAGTTAGACGAACACCAAAGTAAAACCACAAAAAAAACAAACACTTAATTACATATACTCTTTTAAACACAATAACTATTATGAGTAGCAGACCCTGAAACTTTGAATAAAGATGGTCCAGATTATCAATTCAAAGTTCAATAAATGTATAATTACTTTGTGGTGTCATTATTAATAAAATTAATCAATTATTTTTAATGTGTATCGTGATGAGGGAAGCTTCGCTTCCCAAATAAGTTTTATATTTGTATATTAAACAAAGTTGTACACAGAGTATTTCTCATTAATTTTATTAATTATTTTAACATTTTTAATTAATTTTCATCACTTATAGTTATGTTTATATTTTTAATTTGTCTACTCTTATGTTATTATTTTTCTGTGTTTGTTTATGTTTATTTTTCTATATTTGTCTATACTTGCCATTATATTTTTATCCTGATAAGGGAAACTTCGCTTCCGAAACATGTTGACACTTATATATTAAATAGTGGTGTACACAAAGTATTTCGTATTAATTTTATTCTACAATATATCTTAAGAAAATCAAGATGTATAGATTACACACAACTATAAAAGGACGCAATGTTACTATTTGTCCATGAATATCCGTATTTATTTCTCTATAGGGGCCTGCAATCAAATAATATAAAAATGAATATGGAAATATCAGAATCATTGCTACTTTTATTGGGTGTTTCTTAGGATTAAAATATATTGTATTACTTTTTAGAAATGCTAATTTGAAAATTGATAACAATATAATATTGTGTAGATATAAATCGGGCTGTAGAATTGTTTAATGGTAAAGAGTTATCATATTATCGTAACTTAAAGACAGTTTGATTGTAGATCAAATTGAAACATTGAGATTAGTTCATCAAGAGTTTAGCTGTAAACCTTTGTAGCGCCGGGGAGTAGACTTGTACTTATTTAGTATTAACCGTATCAATAAATTGATCCATTGTGATAGAATATGAATACATAGTATAGTCATCAGTATTTCCAAAGTTCATACATATAACTTTATTTCATAAGACGGATCGATAGATAGAATATTAGAGATCCTTTTTATACTGTTTTCAAAAGAGATTTTAGAAATTTTATCATGTTTTTTGAATATCCACTTACATATTTCTTTATTTTTCAATTGTATTTTTCATTGGCTGTTATTGTATTCACTTTCACTAACATAATTTTGATCACTTGTTTATAATGTCATTGTTTTTGCTAAACAATATTAATCATTAATTTTGTCTTTGTGTCATGTTTTTATCAATACTCACCAAACCATTAGTCATTTGTAAATATTACATACTACATTTTTACCTAACGATTTTAATCATTGTTGAATTTTGTTTATCATTCATGTGACGAAAGATCTAATGTGACCCATTTGTACACATTTTTACTTTAAAACTTCCACAACTTTCTTAAAATATTTTATTTTGAATTGCATTTTATCAGCATATTAAAAAAAAGGTCATTAAGAGGCCCTTTTTTTAACCTATTCACCGCCAGATCCAGAGGTCGCGGGTTCGAATCCCTGCATAAGCAAATGAAATTATTCAGCATAAAGTTTAAATAAACTATGTATTTGCACCTCACTCCAGAGTGGAATTTATTCTCAATATCTCCTTGGTGTGAGACCATCATTCAAAATCAAGACGGTGCTTTAAATGGCTTTAGATATGTTTAATGACGTCCAGAACATAGAGCTGTAAAGCTGTCCATGTCCCAAGAAAAGGAGAAAAATTAAATTAATGAAAAAAGATTTGTTAATTTCGAGAAAAAAAACATCTTTCTTTCATAAAATTATGGGAATTTATTTTCCATTTTCTTTTAACCCGGAGTGTACAGTTTTATAACCTCTATTGACTGTACATCCCTGCTATTTGCTTAAGAAAATTCTACCATAAAAATACCGCAGTAAGTGCGGTGAATAGGTTAAATATTAAAAAAGTATAAATGGGTTACGAGGAACAATCAACACAATAACTTCACCCCATCAAGCGACGTTAACTCATCAAGTAACAAGTTAGTAAGGTTCCCGCTAGCTCCGAGTAACAGTAACAGTAACACAGTGTGGGGTTTGTTGTTCTAAAAGGTCCCTAGTTCCTTCCACATCCGTGACTAAGTACCCCGTAGGTTTGGTGCATGCTCATTGGGTGTTTTGTTTGTTTTGTTTCTGCGGCCTCCTTCACGCGTACAGAACACCTTGTCCCAGGACCTGTACCACCAGTCCTACAGCCGGGTGGGAGTGGTCTTTGCCTCCATCACCAACTACCACGAGTTCTACATGGAGTTGGACGGCAACAACCAGGGGATGGAGTGCCTGCGTCTGCTCAATGAGATCATCGCTGACTTTGATGAGGTTTGTAATGCTACTATAACAGTTTTTTCCTTATCGATCCATCCTGTCCAAATATAAAACAAATCACTGCATCCGAGTAGCAAAAATTAAATATTCCCTATCGTCTAGCGATCTATTTTCAGATACAGTTAAACTTCAGTTTTGCATAACTCCTATTTCACATTTTCCTGCTTTTTACATCAAAAAGCCAAAGTCCCAATTTATTCAATACATTCTCATTCAAATATTGCCCATAATTAATTATTATAAAAAATTTCTGCCTCCGGTTTTACGTCAGTTTCATGCCGACTCTACTTGAAAATATCACCCAAACCCAAAATTTGACTACCTGGATGGAATCTTTTTCTACAAAGTCAACATTATTTTATTATATGACCATAATTACTAGTTAATCTGCAATGAGGTACAAATATGCCGGCCATCGCAGCCGCATTACAATAGCGAGTCGGAAACGCAGAGAAGTCACTCACTCACTCAGTTTATATAGAACAATAATGTATGAGAAAAAGAAAAAGAGAGCGTCATCACAACCTCCAGCTGTCTAGTTATTAGCTAAGTTAGCGAGTACTCACCAACGGGATTAAACCATCGCTTTTACATAAATTGGAAATGATCTCCTTGTTATTTACCTTTTCGAAAAAGTTAATTTTATCGGAGCAATTTCTCAAAATGCACGTCTTTGACCAAAAGTGTCATAACAAATAAGTTTGGTTTGAATTTGGTCGATGTTCGTTATTATTAACTTTTTTATTAATCGCCATCCCTTTTATTTACGTTTTGAATATTAAGTTTTTAAAAGATATATGTATCGATTAGGCCTGAACCTAATATATTCGTAACAGGTATACGTATTATAATACCGTCATACATCGGATATATCGATACTGGCTCCATAGATATTAGCGTTCTAAGACATAACATGATCAAATTAACCAAATACTTAAGTTGGACCACATCAAGAGTCAGAATAACAAAATAATCTGTATAAGATGATATATGAATCCGAATTAAGCCAGGAATGTGTGCCAAGACCAAGTTGTTTGGCAGTCTATCCTCTCTGCATAATCCTGCAGTGAAACGGTGCGATGATTACTTTGCAAAGAAAGGTTTCTTGGTTGAAAGAGTTTGTTGATTAAAAACTTTATTTTCGTTACAAAAATTATAAAGCATCACAAGTATTATGCGTGAACACAATATTTGAATACTTTTTATTTTAAAATGTCACCGAGGAAACAAGGATTCAAAAAATGCTGAAACAACCATATCGGAAAGTTCGGCCTTTGTCGATCTGTGTCCCCCCCCCCCCTATGCAAGCACTCAGTTGGTGTACCTAATATCCGGGAACGGTGAAAATAACGTAATACCTGTAAACGAATATATCAGGAATCGGTAATATTGTAAAAGAACAGATATGACTCAGTCCTAGTATCGATTGATGCGGAAAAGTATTGTATTATTTCGAATCATTAATTTGAGCACCCCGATGTTAATTTACGCGGCAATATCATATGATGTCATAATTTTTAAAACCATTTTTTTAATAAATTTCCAAAAACAAATAATGTGCCATACGTAAGTTTATTTTTCGGAATGTCATTCTAACAATGTCAAGTGAAAAAAAAATTGTATCCATTGATATCGCCGAAAACGTAGTATTTTTTCGAAATATTACTCGGTAAATCGGAATTTTACAGGCCAGGCGTGTCAGTGAGCATCACAATCTCAATTTATGTGGAAATATTGAAGTAAATATATATTTTTTAAAAGATTTTCATGTTTTTGTAATAAGTTTCGGTTTCCGCAGAAACGTGTCAAATTTTCAAAATCAAAATAATCTTGGGTAGGAAGAGTTGATCAGATAAAGTTTTATCCATTTTGTTTGAAAAGTTTTATTCACTATGTACTTTTGTTACTTGAATTTATTATTTCGCTCCATGTTTAAACATTCAAATTAAAAAATTAAATATAAAATTAATTTAGTAAACAAAATAATAGCACCCTGTATATCACCTTTGTTAACCATGTTTTGTAGTAATTTTGACTTCTCCCCCCCCCCCCTCTCAATCACCACTCCCACTACCCTCACTTGATGATGATGAATTGTTTCTGTACTTGTTTAATTTAAGTTAGTTTTAAGAACGTTAGTGAATGACACGGATGTGTCGAAACCGGTAGCACAGTAATAAAATCAAGTAACAAAAGTACATAGTGAATAAAACTTTTCAAACAAAATGTATAGAAATTGTTACATAGTTAATGCCCAAGAAATACAAAAAAAAGTTTTATACAGTTAAAGTTACGAAACTACTGATGATTTCGCCTCCAAATTTATTTGTGTCTGTTAAAATGAGTAGAATTTTCAGAATGTGGATAAAATTGGAAATTATTTCCACTACAGATAATATTAGAATACAGAAATGTATGGAGAAGAAAAGAGACAGATTATTCGTGGTTTTTCAAAATAACGAAGTTTTACAGTTTATTTATATTAATGGTTTTTTTATCGAAAATTGAATACGTACTTTAACAATTCAATTTTTTCATACATTTTTGATTTCCTCAGTTTTACATATTTTTTTATTGTTCCTTTGAAAAACATAAAAAGAAGTTATACTTTACTGTACTTCATTACCAAAGCGTATTTTTCAAATTTGCATAATTTCTCATGACTAAAGTGATTGGACAGTGACATATCATGAGCAAAAATGCAGTCAAGAGAGATATAAAAAAAGTGCTTTATTCTGCGTCCCTCAAAGAAATGTTTTTGTTTATTCTTTTTTTAAATAAATTGTACTTCGCTTTGTGATATCTATCACAAATTTAAAAAAATAGATCTCAATGTTTGCTATCAAATTTATTTGAATAATAAAGCATAAAGTGTTCAGACCGTATTATGGATTTATCATTAATTTATTGTTGATCAACTTCAATCCATACTTTGCTGGTTGTATGATCTCTCATTTCCTTGACACTGACTCAACTGTTGACATCTGATATGCTTAATTTATACTTTTTGTGTAAAATGCTTGATTAAATTTGTTTATTATAATGAAATGAATGAATTTGGTTTATTTTACAGCTGCTGGGTGAAGATCGCTTCAGTGCTATTGATAAGATAAAGACTGTGGGCTCCACGTACATGGCTGCCGTTGGCTTGATGCCCGAGAAGCGCATGACTGATGAAGTTACTTCCAAGAAGTATTTAGCTACGCTGGTGGAATTTGTCTTTGCCATGAGGGATAAACTTAAGGATATTAATGATAATTCTTATAACAATTTCATGCTGAGAGTTGGTACGATAATCTTTTTTCTCGTTTTGATAACATAACTTTATCATAATGTAAATCATCCTTTTCATAAGGTTTTATTTTTTACATTTGTTGACCTTGCAGGTATTAATGTAGGACCAGTCGTTGCCGGCGTAATTGGAGCTAGAAAACCTCAGTATGATATTTGGGGCAACACAGTAAATGTTGCTTCTCGAATGGATTCCACGGGGTTGCCCAATCACACCCAGGTAACTGAGGAGGTTTACCAGGTGCTCAAAGATATGCCTTATCAATTCTCTTGTCGGGGAAAGGTTAAAGTTAAAGGCAAAGGAGAAATGACAACATTCTTCCTAACAGACAGGATGCCGCATAACAGTCTGGGGCACAGTCCGACTGTACCCCCAGGGGCTCCGGGAGCTTACGGAGGAGTGCCTACCCCTCTAGCCATGATACCTCCGGGGGTTGCTGGGAGGAGAACAGCCGCTCCTCCTCGTATGCCTTCCTTGAGGGAGACCCCTCTCCAGCAAGGAGCTAATGGAAACGGGCATGGAGAGAATGATCCTCTGTTGCCCACAGGACTCAAGCCCAGCAGTCTCAGTAATAGTAATAAAGGAAGTAGGAATAGAAAAAACTCCAACAAGAAACCGGTGTACGATGAAGAATCTCAACCTCCACCCCTTCCCCCGCACCAACCGGGCCCTCGCTGGCCTCCCCCGCCCCGTGCCATGGTGCCCCCCTGGCCCCGTCCGCAACCTCGCCCTCCTCCTCCCCGAGCCCCCGCTTCGCCTGCCCGCAGGAGAGCTAAGCCTAGAGGCCTGCAAAGACACCGCTCTTCCGAGAGTCTCCCCGGAGCTTCTTCGAGAAGTCCTAGAATACATTCATCCGCTGATGAATTGAGCTCTCTCACTCGCTCTCCCAGCATTAGTTCTTCTGATGAGAGCTACTCGCGCACAACTGACGCTTCTCCTTCTCCCCCTCGCGCCTCTCTGGCTGCCCCCCTGCCGGCCCCCTGGCTGTTCCCCGCCGGGGTTATGGTAGACCCCGTGGAGACCACTCCCAACTGTGGAGAAAGCTGCGCCAGCTTCGAATATATCAGTCGACAAACCAAAGCTCCCAACAGTAATGGTAATGATCGCCTCAGACAAAAGGCCATCATGTTGAAGACTTCCCCCTGCGATGATAGACTCCTTGGTAATGGCGTCATGACGTCGAGTAGAGAAGATGACACCTCCTCCAAAGCGACAATGAACCATAGTGAATTGTCATCAAAAAGAGACGGTTGCAGTCAAACTGATAAAAAAGATGTTGTCCCTATTCACCAACCTCAGCGCACCCACTCATATTCCAGTTCAGGAAGTAACAATAAACACTCACCTATGACATCCGCCAATGTCAAAATATTAAACCACGAAAGTAGAGAAAACTATGTTAAGAGAAGTCCCCATGACATCGCATTCGTTCCACCATTTGAAAGAGAAATACAAAAATTAATAGATGATCAAAATTTACTCAAAAATATTCCACCAAAGCCAGAACGGAAGGAGTTAAGGCTGGACTTAGATCCACTGAGGAATTGTAACAACAATAGTAGTCCCATGCACGCAGTAGGTCTGGCTGCCATCACGCAGTTAGCAAGGCAGCAGGATGAACTGACAAGTCCTCAAAGGAATGGGGCGTGCAATGGCCTCATTGTCGGGCAAGTGAGTCAAATAGTGGCCAATGGTTCTGTCAAGTCTCCTATGAGACCCAACCTTGAGTTTCCCGGAGTCCTGCCCACTGATGTTGTGGTTACTCTTCCGTCACCTGATAATACTCTGAATAATGTACACAGAAGGTACGCTACTCCATGCATTTGCTATTAAAAATACACTTATTTCCATAAATGATTTTTCTTTGTTTATTTCACCTCACTTGTCTTTTTTACAGTTATTCTTGTGACAAGACGGATAATGAGTCATCCAATGAAATAATTGAAGATTGCCACCCTCACGCACACAACCAGCGACATCAGGTAAAGAAATATAATGAAGACCATCACGCGTTGCATTTCAATTGTTATACATATTTGAATGTATTGTGTTTCTAATACTAATAAATGTTCAAAACTCTAGGGTGGCGGGCTGAATGACAGAGCGATATTTGGTGAGAGCCAGTCCGAGTGGAGCTCATCTTGCTCAGAGGCAGAGGGAGACAATGGTCCTGCAGAGAGCACAGGCTACATCACTGACGACCCGGCCCTGGAGAACGTGTCCATGCTGAACGAGGCGGGCCTCACGGACGCAGAGGGCGCTCTCAGCGATGTGAACTCTTGCTACTTCGACCGGGAAGATGCCAGCGTCTCTTCTAGAGCTTCTTCTCGCCTCCTAGACTCCGAAGCCTTGGTCTCCCTGGAATCCTTGAGTGGTCTGTATGACTCCGACGAGCCTGCCAACCGTTACCTCGCCAACATCCGCACCATGAGTGAGTCCATCACCAGGAACTTTGGCCAACCCAACCACAATACTACAGATGGAGACAGTGATGCGTAATTAACTGTAATCACGTGTCTCTGCAACCAACCTTAACTCTTGTACCGCCATAGTCTAAGTTGAGCTTCAGTTGTAGATAAGTATACTTAAGATTGTTGTGAAGTTTTGGATGACTCGTGTAAATGAATCCCGCCATACGGCTGTTATACAGCGGAAGGCAATGTAGATAGATACTTGGGTATGTTCTTGTGTAAAAAGATTAAGCATTTTAATTATGTATTGTTATTCGGAGACGCCGTACACTATGACTGATGGAGTGCACTGAATATTTATTACCTTTTTACTAAATTGATGTGATTTGAATAAGAATTTAAAACGTTTAATAAAATTTGTGTGGTCTGTCAAACATACTCTTCGAAGTGAAATTTTGTCGCTCAAATATATCACCATTTCACATTTCACAAGCATTGTCGGTATTTATAAATGTGACTGAGAGTATTAAGGGTCAAATGTACTTAATATTGCAACCACTTGAATTAATATAGAATCTTATATTATTATGAATGATGTTGAAATATCATATGTACTGTCTAACTTCTTATTTCAACAAGCACAGGAACTTCTTATTTCGGTCATAGTAGTGAAAATATTAGTCAGTACCATGACAGGTGTGTGATTTGTCTAGTAAAGTTTAAAATATTATTATAGTGACATCTCGGTCTGTGGCTCTACTTAACTTCAAATCAGTATACATAATAAAGTATTACAATATATTATTTATTGAGATTATATTATTTATTTATTTACGTAGATCAACAACTACTTTTAATAACGATTTAGATCAATGATTCACTCCCAACTTAACCTATTAAAATGGTGCATTTTCTAATTACCGTTTTCTTTAGTTTAATGCCAATGGATATTTATTATACTTAATGAACACAGTGATGATGAATGATGAATTAATTGAGGGCAACGCTGGAATGACAAAAAGGAAAATAAGGAAATTTGCGGTGATCTCTACAATTATAAGGTGCTTTAGATATTAACTATTGTTTAAATATGAATACAAACACTTTCCTTACACATTACATTGTTCGCCGTTCCTAGAAAGTGCCATTTTCATTCAAAGTACAGAACTAAATTGTATTAAACACAGTTGGCAAACGATTTTAACCACTCGGGTCTGCACAGTATAGTATCCTGTCAGTTACAGACATCTGTCAGTTTATAGATTTATTTAACTTAAAAAAATATTACATAATAAATAAATAGTACATAATGTACAATGGTTACATATGTTAAAATATAAACATGTAACATAATACATATAAACAAAAAATATAAAAATATTATTCCCGCTTGATATTCAATTTCCAACAGATTCGCTGTTTTTTAACATATCCCAAAGTAAAATTCTGTTTTTGAAAGCAGATGAAAGAATCTTTCAGATTTTAATATTATAAATGTACATAAATAATTAAAAATATTAAAATTTTAACACAAACATAGATAAAGTTTTTTTTAAATCACTTACCGATGGTTTTGTCTTGTTGGCAAATACCAGTTTAAGTTTGATTCACATCTACCAGCACTGCGCAGTACAGACATGTAAAGTGGCAGATATGGAAAATTTTGTTGCGCACATATCTATGAACACATTCATGCACGGTGTAATGTGAATACTTTCTTCTGTGCCGTACTTGCCACTGCATGGTGCCAGTGGATGTGAATAGACCTTAATACGAAATCAAAACACATATTTAATTAGACAAACGAATTATGAAGGTTATTTTAATTTCACTTTTTTTCGTTTTATATAAAAATAATTTTAAAAAGTTGGCAACCCTTGACCAATATTTATGACTTAGAATTATATCAAATTATTCGGGAGCGTCTATGGTAAACTTTTCAATGTAAAGAGAAAGCTCGGTGTTCTCTCTTTTTAAAACTGTCTATATCCTATGTTTGTCCATAATAGAATAGGAGATAGAATGAGTTTTATGAGGATATGTCATTTGGTGACAGATATAGCACAACGTGCTCAACAGCTTTTGATGTTTCTACGGCACTACGTAGCCCGAGTGGTTAAATTAAATTGCTGTTTTTATTTTATCAAGTAGTTAATCAGGTCTTTTAAAATTTAAGAATAATCTCCACATTTTCTTCAAACAGTATTTTTGAAACTGCTGCGTGAAAATCCCCGGCAGAAAGTCATATCAAACAAATTAGGAATTATGGTAATATTTAATTGAGCAGTTACTTAATACTTAATAGATGATATTTAGACGAGGCATCCGTAAATCCGTTCCGAGCTCCGGGCAGAGGAGAGTATTAACCTATTTGTTCCGACTGTCTAAAGTATTTCTATAATATATATTTTTGTTGTACGATTAAGGCGGATTGACGGGTAATTTGGGAACTTTTGTATTTATTGTAATAGTGTGTGCATATCTATTGGGAAGCGTATTTCATCCGATGCACGATGCTATGTTTGTGTATTGTGATACCCCGTAGGTCTGATATTTGGTTTCATGATATTGCCCAATTATTGTATTTATTTAATTAACCACTGTGCAATTTTTGATTAGGATGCTGGGCATAAAAAATATATATATAATATTATTTTATTGTTGTGTTCTGATTTTATTTTTGTGGCTAATTAATTGATGTTTATATTTTGATCATGTTTTTGTATTTATCTATTGCCAAACGTAATATTGGAATGTGTTGCTTCCGAATATAACTGAACTTGTCCTGTTATGTTTTAGGAACGACATTCTATTAAAGTATTGAGTAGCATAAACTAGACTAGTTTGTTTTCTAAAATTAATTCTTTGTTTGTGATAGATTACCTTAGGCAACTCGCTTTTTTACTTATTCAATTTATGTAAATGTACCACATCATTATACTATGTTTCTGTCGAAATTATTATATTGAATCTTTATTTATTCAATTCGAACTCTGTTAAACAATATTGTTGTTTATAATAAAAGCAATATTCATCTTTACCCTTGTCTTTATTTACACATATTATATTTTATTTAGAGTAACAATATACATTATGCCACGGGAGTATATTACTAAAACCAAATTATAGTTTTATAAAGTAAAAATTATCATCATCAGAAAGATGATTGAATGATATTTATGATACAATTTTTTTTTAATGTTATGGATTAAATGACACGTCACAAATTTTTATTTATTTTTTAATAACAATACCGTAATTTTGTTTAAAAGAAACTTAAAGGATAAAAGTTTAAATTCGAAAAAAATGATTTTGAAAATATTTATGATGGGGACTACCAGATTATTTTTCAGTCTCTTTACTTTTTGTTTCTGCTCTCTTTTGTGCTGCTTTCACCAGCCGGTACGAAGGGTACACGTACAAATTGTGCTGCTGCGCGTAGTAGCGAATCCCCTGATATTGACGCTTGCTCAACTTTCCTTCCACACACAGGGCGTAAGCTTCCTCGGGAGTGTAAGAAATAGGTTCGTCAGATTCCATGCGCAGCTGCGACGCGACCTCGGCCAGTGTATCTAAACGGCTCTTTTGCGTCTCCGTTGGGGCGTTAACCGCCGATTGAAGTCTGGTTTGAGTCCTCTCGGACTCTTTATTGACTTCAGCCAATGACTGTAAACTAAGTTCAGCCCCGAAAGCCACTTCTTGGCTCGTTTTTGCCTGCAACAATAATTTAATGCTGTCCCCGGATACTCTTTTCAATCGTTCGGCGGACATCAATTTTTCGTACTCTACGGCAATGGCTCTGCAAATATTTTCTGGAAGAACCAAATTTAGCTCCAACCACCTGTCATTTCTCAATAAAAACATTCCGATGACTTTATGGCTAGACATCCATTTTCTCATGAGGTCGTAACAAAACTGCACAGTGATTTGCTTTAGGCAAACTTGAATGTCTTCGGTACTATTTTCAAGCTTAAACTTTCTCAACACGTAATCGTACACACCGTTACTCTTTTGCTTGTTGTCACATTCCTTGTGCCAGATTTCAAACAGATCCCTCCGAGAAACGGAGTACTCTGAAAGAAATTAAAATAATTTTATTAACAAATGTAATTTATAGATTAGAGTTAGTAATGGAGTCAGAATAAGTTCTTTCCAGAAGTTTTATAATTCAATAATAAAAAATAAAAAAACATATAGCTTTGAGACGTACAATCATAACAATAGAAAAAAAAAGCATTTGTGGATCAAGTGCATGATAATTTTTTTTAAATATAATAATATTACCCTCATAATCTTTTTCCATAATGAATTAGTTAAAATTTAATATGGGTTTGTCACTTGGGAAGATTTTTACCGAATGTCACACAATAATACTTTTAGAACTGGCAGAATGTAACACTAATGTTTGATCGGAGAATATTATTGGCAGATTTTGTGATGTAATAATAAAAAGTTAATTATTTCGAAATGTGACCGCTTAGTTCTAATTTATATTGTCAATAAAGTTTGAATCAAAAATATATTTCAATATTTCTTATTGTTACTCTTATCATTTACAATAACACCATAGGTAGGTAGTGTATTCAATTATTGCATGTAAAAAAAAATCGTCCATAATTATTTGTAAATAAGTGCTTACGTATGTGGTGCTTTGAATATAATTTACAAAAATACGTAAAAACCGAAAAATAAATTCAGAAAATGACAATTTCATGGTATAAAATATGTATCAAATCAGAATCATTGTGTCTTTTACGAAACGCAAACCGTTGGTGGTTGCGTAAATATAAAGGAAACATAAAAGCAGGTTCATCTCCTTTGACGTAGTAATCGGTATCATTAGAGCGGTACAAGTTCCATATTGACGATTCTTTTATTGGCTCCTGAGTATTTACGTAACAATGCAATAATACCTCTGTTTTTATACTTGTAAAAAAACAAAATAAATAATAGGAGAATTGCATAACGTGTAGGTACTTTGTGTGTCGGTTGCATTGATCATGTCATGGGGCGAATAGGAATGGGATCGTGACAGTGGCCTATATCGGCGGACACGTATTGGTAGTAGGTAGTTAGGTACCTAATGGACGAATGACCCAATGAGTGCCTTGAAACTATCACCGATGAAATAAAATAGCATTGGCCGGTCCTGTTGCCCATTTCGTCTCCATGGCTACGACATATAAATTCAATATCGACAGGTCGGCTCTTCTTGAAACATGACAGTCTTCGCTGGCCTCCCCCGCCGAGTAAACCTGAGTGTTAAGTACCTACATGCATGAAACAATCGTCCTCACGAAATCGATTTAAAATTAATATGAAGCGACATGCGAGAGACAACACATCCCGAAAAAAAAATGGCCGAGATGAATTCGTCGGATACGAACTTTCCCGCCAAATCCGGGAAAACCCCCGACTGTGAACTTTCGGATGACGGCAATTCAAATAACTCATACAATTTTGATGACTCTAATAATGAAGATTCTGATAGTAACAACAATGTCGGACAAAAGAGAAGCCGGCGGGATTTGATATTGAATTTGCACGCGGGAGATGAGAATGATGTGGCGGTGGATTTTTCGCGCAAGGGAGGGAGATTTTCCCGCGAGAGAAACGGCCCGAAATTTAAAAGTAACAGCGCGCAGTCCAACATCATGAAACTCTCGCCGATCAAAATTCAGATTCCACACTTGAAGGATCTGGGGACCAAAATCAAAAATAAGAAAGGTTGGTAGAGTGCTCGTGCAAATGAGATACGTGCCCATAAAAAACTCCTCTTCTCCCTTGAACATCATAATATTACGAATATAAATTTTATTGATTTAATTAGCAATTTGATAAATCTGGCAAAGATCGTTCCTTTAGAAGTCAGTATTAATAAAAATACGAATCTCAAGTCACTATTTGAAATTTAAACCCATAGAATAAAAAAGAACACAAGAAATGCGATGTGGGCGTGCATCGTGATCCAAAAGTCTAACGGCTGCGCGGCCTGTTTCATACATGCCTCTAAAATTATGAAAATTGTTTTTTTTTTCATGGCATATCATATACTTTAATAATTTAAAACAAAAATAAATAATACATTCTTCATACGTACTAGATATTTATTAAACATTTAATTAAAAAATACATCATTCAGTTTAAATGGGTATTTTGGCCTCAAATACAAAATTAAGTTATGTATGAAACAGGCAGCGCAGCCGTTCCTCTTAAATTTCAAATTCAGAAATTCGCTGTCTTAGTACAAATTCAAAATCAAATGGAATGGAATATACGATGCCTGGTAGCGTAAGAGAGAGAGAGAACGCCAATTTTTCATTGGCTTTCTCGGGGTTCGAACCAAAAGCTGCTAAGTCAGTGGTTACATCGGTTTCCATTCAAATCTGCATGAAAGGCATTTATTTCTGTTGTTTATTATCTATTCAGTGTTTGAACCAGCCAAAGTTAAATAATTCAAATGTCATAAATGCCATGCATACCACAGGGAATTTTTTAACTTTACGATGGTCTCGACTTTAGATCATAGAGCATTTCAGACTGCAAAATATAGATTTGTTGTCTTCATATTTCTGAACTAGTTACGTAAAATGCGTTAGCTGTATTTTTAAATTAGGTACTTACTCAATCGTTTCATCAATGCCATTTTCATACCTTTGAATTTTTATAGCTACAAGTTTCTAGAACGTGGAATTCAAAAAAGAGAGACGGTTTCGTCTTTGTGACGCCCTACTGAGGGGTAGGTACCTCAATACCTACAGTGGTTAACCGAGTAGGTACCTACTATTGGAAATTAGTTTTATGAGCTACATACCACCTGTGTATTTATGTACATGTACATTATATGTATGTATGTGTATCAGAACCCCTCCCGATGAAGCTGCGCGCCTTGCCTCGCTCCTTCTGGCTTCAGCCCAACCAACCCACCCCCTTCTCCCCCGCCCCCGCCCTACCGCCACTGGCCAACATCTCGTCCAGCAGATACGAGGAGAACCAAGGTATGTCAACCCAGCATTATTATTACAAGCAGTGGTGGTTTTCTCTAATGATCGGTTGTGCAGTTAACTCTCAAAGAAAAACTACAGCGAACAAGACTCACTTGAATTGTGATATTACTATAGTTTGAACAGCATCGACTATTACTATCTCTAAACAAAGAAACATTTATTTGAAAATTTTATTGTCATTCCAAACATCCAATCATATTTCATATCTAAATAATAATGTTCTTGAGTAGGTACCTACTTGTGTTTTCCATTTTGAAAATATTCAAAATGGAAAAAACAAACCTTCTTTTTTTGAATATGTAATCTGTGGCTAACCAGAGTGGTATATCTATGGGCTAACCTCAATACAACATGCAGGGTGCACATCAGCTAGTAATATATAAAATTTGACGAAGAAGAAAATTTATTCATATTCTTTCCTTTTTTAAATCGCTCATGACCTCTCTGGACAAGGTGCCACAGCAATCCTTTGGTCGTTTAGAGACCACACCAGTCAAATAATTTATTCAGTATGTCTCCCCAAAACTATTTAGATCGCTTTGCAGCTGAGTAGGTCAACATTAGTGGTGTAACGACTATGGTTTCGGATGTATTTTTAAGGATAACATAATTGCCGATTGTTTTTACGTTTCGCCTATACGGTAGCCAAAAACGGATCAACATTGATTTGATTATTTCAATGACGCATATTTAATAATAAATTACGAGTGAAATTGTTTTTTAAACATTTCCGGATTACCAATAATCTGACTGTACCAGACGTAATGGCACACAAACTAACTGTAGGGGCAGCTGATCCCGATCTGTGGAGGGGGCTGGGAGGGGAGAGAGCAAGACCTACCGTTCCCTCTGCGAGGAGGAACGATATTAATGACAAGGCCCTTATTTACGACTTTTGTAATTCTTCGAGCCTTGTCCGTGTGACGATGCTCTTGTCTGTGTCCAGTGAGAGGCAGTAGTCCGATGGAGGTCCAGGGTAAGCGGTGGTCAGAAGAAAAGAATTTTTTTTTTTGTGTTTACCTTAATTGCGCTTTGCATTCATATCACAGAGTGATATGAATGTAAAATAATTGTCAAAGTTTCAATTTTTTAAAGGCCACCAAAACGCTCCAAATCTATGGCCGGTCGGTTTTGATCAGTTTTAAGGTTAGAATGTCAAATTTCAAAACAAGGATAAGCTTTATCGTACATAATTGTATATTCTATTCATGGAAAACCATAACTAAACATAAGTAATAAAATTTTGTACCTTTTTAGAAACTTTAACTCAAATAATAATAATAGTACTGACCATAATATCCATATTGATAATTGGGTTGATAATGAATACTCTAATTTCTTTCATGAATAATAGTTGTTTGTATTGAACAACAATTATGGAGCTTAAAGTCACCCAAATTAAGTTAAAATTTTGCCAAAACTAAAAGAATACATGTTTTAAATCCAAAACAACATGGAATTTTTTTTTTTGTATTAATTCAAGAACAGAATGCTCACGTTACCTCAGATGTTCCGAATGCAATGGTAGGTATTTTGATGAATTGATTTTTTATTCACCTTTAAATAACGATTTATAAATTCTATGCATAATTATATATAATGAAAGTATATATTTAGAATCGTCGTTTGGTGATACATTTATATGAATATATATTTTTAAAGTCGTTATATTTTTCACTGGAGTTCCTTATTACAGATGATGTAGAAATAATCAAACTTTCCATTTGTAATGAATACATTCATATAATAATATTTTAATTGCAATCTCTTTTATACTTATTTATTTCCTGACAATGCTTTTATTCCCCGTTCAATTTTCTGAAATGTTATGCTTTTTTGTGTAACATAATACATATATATTTTTTAAAAGATAATTAAACTTGTGAACAAGCGAAACCTCGTCTAAACTATTAATAAATCGCATTTAAATAAATAAATTATTTCGCCGTAGTTAGATAAATTAATCTAACTCATGAAGTAAATCTTAGATAGAAAATACAGTTTTTTTTTCTTCGCGTTATTATATACTGCAACAGGGGATGTTTCAATCCACCTTCCTTTTTATCCTTGAAAGAGATCAGACGTTTTCATTTCTACGGGTAGTTACTGTTCGTAGTATACCACTCGAGAAACTTTCCTTTTATTGATTATATTTTTAGTAGATATTGCCTACAGACTTGCCGAAGAAGGGGGCGACATGGTGGTCGGTGGCGGTGCATTAATATTAGATGTTCATTATGAGGAAGGGGACGATGTGGCTGCAAATCGATATATAGGTCACAATGTCATTACGTCATTAGAAGTAGGCAGGTACCTACCGATTCAGTGGTTAGATTACCTTCATAGTGGAACCTACTACCGTAAGTTTACGGTATGTTTACGCTGAGTTTACGTTAACTTTATGTTGACATTCGGCACCCAAAAATATTCACTTTCCAGGTTGCTATCTTAAGAAATACAACGAACGATAATTCTGTTAATTCCAGGGGCGCCTCGTGACATTTTGGTGTACTAGAGTGCTAAGATTGAAAAAAACTGCTTTATTGATGTTGTTGTAACTGAAAATGATTTTTTTTAAATAAATTTCAAAAGATTGGTATTCATTTTGTGGCGTCATTATTAATAAATGAATTAAAAATTACTTTGAAATCGCCACTTTATTAATATATACATATCAACATATATTTTTTTCTTTTTAATAAATAAAGGTTTGTAAACCTGTATGTACGCCCTGATGAGGAAACTTCGATTTCGACACACGTCGATATGAATATATTAATAAAGTGGTGATTACAAATAAATTTTCAATTCATTTAAATTTTTTTCAATTTTTGTATGAAAATTTAAAAATCATTCTCGGCTACAACGACATCAATAATGTTGTTTTTTCAATATTAGCATTCTTCTAGCACACTAAAAATTCACGAACCGCCTCTGGTTAATTCTGTACTGGTAATTAGTAAAATTTATAAGGTTTCTAAAGATAATAATCCCCGATCTGTAATCTTTTAAATTCTATATGAATACGTACTGAAATTTTAGGTAAAACATTCAAAATGGCTTTCACTGTTTCTCAAATTGCACCCATTTTCAGATATTTTGTGATGTATTTCTTAGAATTTAAAGATTACAAGATTACAGAAAAAACGTTATTGGTATTGTTTGAGTTAGCAATCTGCAATGTGATTTTTAAGGCCATTTGTGAGTGAACTTAGGGGTGTTCGTGTCAACTTGAAGATGTAAAATGCGATTATTCGTAAATATCTAATATTAATATATGTTTTCCAGAGTGGAAGATACTCTCAGTATTGCCCTGGTGAAAGACCACCATTCAGAATTGAAACGTTACTTGAAATAGCTTTTAGCCATGTTTGGTGACCAGATCTGAATAGCCAGGTATTTCCCCACCTTCCTCTACCCCTTCTCCTTCCCCTTCCCAATACCTTCAGCCTCACAACATTCCCCGATTGGGTATGCCATAGTCTCACTGGTTCCAGGCAGTTGGGAACATTTGGGACTCTTGTACGGTATTCATATAAAAAAAATGTTATTTATTAAATTTGGTGTTATATTATTTTCTAAGTTAACCCACGAAGTCACCTAAAGTCACACGCCAGGGGAAAAATTGATAATTATACTTCTATCTACAATAATTTATACCCTTTGAACAATGATTCTAAACTTTTATCTTTTACATAGTAATTGCTGAAAATTTCTTAAAGGCATACATTGTTCATAGACTCGACGCGTTGATAGACTCGACCATTTTTCACGCACCGATGCGCAAATGCGTCCACAGCCCGCAACACTGTAAATAACTAAATATCTAAAAAATATAAATATATTAAAAACTTCTTAAGCTTTTTAAAGTCATTTTGTAAATATTCTCTACTCCTAAAAATTATTAATATTTCAAATAAATACCAACTCTTCTTGTGCCACCATTCTTCTAATAAATAAATATCAATAGAAAAGGAGGATAAAATAGCAATTGTAAAAATCATATCTTCTCTAAGCTTAAATTTTCTAGTAAAACTGTGTTCATCTGAAGCGACCTGCCAGGTTAGCATGTTTTTCTGTGTCTTTTTGTACTTAATTGTTACTCTAAGGTTTGTACATAATTAGATATATAATAGGAAGTAATATTTGTACAGCGCCTTTGAGGCGATTTTTTTATCTTAAACGGCGCCATACAATCATCCAATTATTATTATTTATTATTATTATAACCCGGTCGTCCTTTCCTAAAGTTGGTAGGCTTGACTTTAGGAAAGGACGACCGGATGGCCGAACCTTTAGACGCGATGGCTTTAGTTAGAATCGGGCAAACCAGTCGTGTGGAAGGGCCATTCCGCAAGAAGGCACTGAATTTGGTAGACTGAACAGGATGAGAAGGAGGCTTAGTTTTAATCACTCGGTTTAAAGTTTTAACGATTTAATCCTTATTTATATAAAATTTTATAAACAAATTGTGTTTCACATTCCATTTTCATTTCGTTCGTAGTTTCTAGATTTTTATTTTTTTATTAAACAACACAACAATTTTAATACCCACCATAAAAAGCAGTTATTCTAATTGTGCACTTGTAAGAAAATGACCGACCAAGAATGTATCTATGCCGATAATTTATATTTAGAAACTATTAACGTTCATTTAAAAACTAAAAACGCATTCCTCTGTTAAATGGCTTGGCCTATTGACTAACTAACTAACTAACTGGCCTATTGCGGCTTATTATTCGGATACTATTCGCTATAAATCTGTCGGCATTCCAGCGTACATTAGGATATCACAATAATTAGACAAACTCAAGGTTAGTCTTCGCAGATATTCGGAATGTTTGCTTTTACTCCGTGGGATAACTGCCCGGTGAAAAAATCGGTACATGGTAATGCCTGCAGTCTTTCACTTCGCAGGTGCGCAGGTATCGATTGTTGTTCAATTTAGTATTTGTTGTAATCAGCATCACCTGTGTTGTCCTTGTATTCTATTTAAAGATGCCGAATTGTAAACTAAATAATGCTCAATGGAATTCGATGTTGTTGTCATTGCCACTTTTGAAATGTTATATTCAGAAGATTGATTACGTTGTTGATACTAAAAGTGAAGCCATATTGACCAGTCTTATTTGAAGCGTAGAAAAAGAGGAATAAATTATTTTTAACATTATTTTCAGCCATTTTCTACCCACTGCTAGTTGAAGGCACCCCTAACTGATTCTAACAGTTTAATTCTTTGGTTTCCAGACTTTTTTCTCTCAAGACATTTTGACTACTATATAAATGAAGATTAAAAAAATATATATTTGTTCATAGAATTTCCATTCTCGAAAAGACGCGCTCTAGCAAATTATTTTGCCCTTTTTAACGTATTAATTATATTTTTATAATTAAATCGTCGTTAGAAAGTCTTTCATTTTTATATGCTTTCATATTTTAAAAAAAAGATATCCAAACCTACTTGTACTTGTCCCTCTTTATACTTTTCGAAATAATTGCTAAATTAGTGGAAACCTCTTCACGCAATTCACTATATTTTTATTAAGACATATTTTTCTCACTCGTAAAACATCGTTTATCAAAATTAATTTCATCGTTTTTTTAAGTACTTTTTTTTCAATACAATAATTAACGCAATGAGTAATTAATATCGAGAAACAATGACCCGCTTACGAAACGATGTGAGAATCGGTGAAGCTTGCAAAACATAATAATGTAACAGTAATATTTGTTTTTAGTTTGTAGTTAATTTTCACATCATTTTACTTGGCTCATTAAGGCGATTAAAAATAGTGTGTCAGACGGATGTGACGACACAAGCAGATTGTAGGGGGCAGCTGATCCCGATCTGCGGAGAGGTGGGAGGGGAGAAAACACAACCTGTGGGAAAGACTTCAACTTTGTTCAAATTCCAATTTGCACTGTAGACATATTACACATTGCTTAAATTTAAATTTATGTTTCATACAGATTTTAGGCAGGAGGTCGGGCCGTTTGAAACATTAATATAACTTATTTTTCGTTTCGTCCGCCCCCCGTACAAGTAAGTGTAGTTGAGGCAAGTGACCGCGTCAAAACATTCCGGGAACGTCATATTGCCATTTGCAGAGAGACGAACACGTCCGACACAAATAGATTATAGGTCCCGTTGCTCAGTGACTGTAATCTGAGATTCTCACGGCTCCGTGGTCTTCTCAAGGGATAAAGTAGCCACGGAGGATGTGCTCACAGATCCCAGTTCTGAATAACCAGGTACTTTCCAACTTTCCTCTTCCTCTTCCACTCCCTTTAGTCTCACAATTTACCCGGATTGGGGATGCCATAGTCCCACTGGCTGCGTTCAGTTGAGACTCTTGCCCGGTATTCAAATAAATATATATATCGTACTGGTCGCTGCTATTTGAATAGTTGCATTCAAATTGCTTCGTGTGACAAGGTATTCGCTGCGAGTAACTCAATTAGCAGCTTTTAAACGTGCGATTCGATTAGAACATGTTCAATTCTGATCCTGATAAAAGCGTAATTTTGGCGATGACGTGATCTAGTTGCCGGTCACGTGACCTCTTCGCCGCCACGCGGCGCTAACATCACCTAGTCTGACATCTCAGTTGTTGAATGTTTTTGGCTTATTTCATGTATTTGTCAATATGTAGAACATTTCACTCGCTGCTATATTAAAGTTTCAGTAGCTCCATGTGACCGTCTACTAGCGGATACAAATTTAGGGGCAATCACTAGCCGCGGTAATATAGCAGCATCGAAATCGGTTCGCGTGACCGAGGCTTATGGTAACTGCTCCTTAGGGATACTCCGATTGATCTATAAATACATGTAGATCAATGGATACTCCCTGTTCCTTTTGGTAAGCTTTTTCTTATTTTCTATTTTAAATAGTCCCATGTGTCCCGAACCAGTGGGAAATGAGGAAGGGGAAGGAACGCTGTGTTGTAGTTATGAACTAAATCTCAGAGGCTTATATTTTTATCAGAGATTCTTACATTGACGACTGCAATAATCATTATGATGTCTAGTACAATAAGATAATATTTTGATAGGAAAAACTTGATTAAAAATACTGATATATTATAAGAGACATTTTTTCTACCTGCATTCATAGTTATCCCAAGAATACGCAAACGTCGTTTTATGCTATCGTGGTATCTACATACTTACTTATTACAGTTAGGTAAATACTGGTATATACCCCCCTCAAGGTGATTTGTTTCACGAAAGGCGCTCTAATCGAGGGTACCCACCACTTTCCCGAACTAGATGAGTCCCTCTATCGGTTTTCACGTGAAGACTCTACTTTTTGATATAAAAGAACATGATTCTAAAAGCCCCCGACTGTATAGATTACACAGGACAATATAGATTATAAGGCGCTCTATAAATTATCATATTATTATTAGTATAAGGTGTTGTCTCCTGCATTACAGCATCCCAGAACCCCGCATCTTCCTCTGGAGCCGGTCACAGCTCGGTGACGAGCGACGCCAACACGGAACTGCTCTTCAGCTTGTTTAATGGCGTGGAAAATGGGAAAAGACCTTCCCAACAAAAGCGAGGAAGGTAAAGTAAATAATTAAATCAGCGCTATTTTATTACCTGCCTCATTATAGGAACTTTTTATGTGATCAATAGTTTTTTGTTAGTTTTTTAAAGTCTATCTAATTCGCGGACAAATGATTAATTAACCTAAAACACTCATCCAAATTGAAAAAACCTCCCGAGCAAAGATAAATGTCGCCGGCAGGACTCGAACCCGCACCCTTCTAATGTCCGGTCAGATGCTCTACCGTTGAGCTACGTCGGCTTATCACAAACCCGCCAAGTTAATCAATATATACTAGTGTTCCATTCAATAATTACTGTTTTTATTATATTTTTCACCTGTAAACAACCAACTTTATTAGTATGAGAGAGGCTTGTAACGGCTAAATCCCTCAAATAGATAGCGTCGAGACAAATTATGTCTACATTTTATTGGTGAAAATTGCTTTGACTTGTCAAATATTTATTAATTGATAAACTAAAGTTCTTAAAAACTTAAGACAAGATTTTTGTGCATAGCGCAAAGGGTAACAATTATTATTTTTATAAACAATAATTATTAATCTAAACACTCATCCAAATTGAAAAAAACCTTCCGAGCAAAGATAAATGTCGCCGGCAGGACTCGAACCCGCACCCTTCTAATGTCCGGTTAGATGCTCTACCGTTGAGCTACGTCGGCTTATCGCAAACCCGCCAAGTTAATCAATATATACTAGTGTTCCATTCAATAATTACTGTTTTTATTATATTTTCACCTGTAAACAACCAAATTTATTAGTATGAGAGAGGCTTGTAACGGCTAAATCCCTCAAATAGATGGCGTCGAGACAAATTATGTCTACATTTTATAACTGTTCATATGTTGTCTTTTAGTTAGCCTCTCAGAAGCTGGGCGCACTGTACAGAGCACACACATACTTTAATAGTAACTGCTGACCCTGTACAAATTGCAAGTGCGCCCCACTGTAGAATTTGGCATCCACCTCTAGTCGGGAGCCCCAAAATATCTTGAAAAAAACCCTTGACTCTTTGCAGAAACGGGCGGTCCGTTTGATAGATTCGCCTATCTTATAAATGGATTCCAATCTTTGGAGCACAGATGGGAATGCTGTCCTTGTTCTACCGGAATTTCAATGGAAGATGCTCTGAGGAACTAGCGTCATCGATCCCTTCGGCACCGGTGCACAGTCGGGAAACACGATAAACGCGCGCCCGACATTTGTACACGGTTGACATTTGCCATATGAGAACGTGTCGCTTCTATGACTCGTTCGTGTGTTCAACAGCTCGACTGTGGAATGATTTGCCGGCCTCTGTGTTTCCTCTTTCCTACAACCTGGGTCTCTTCGTGACCCAGGTTCACTCCTTTCCATCCTCTAAAAGACCCTCCACACAGCATTAAGGGAAATTATTTCCCTCAGGGCCTCCTGTGAGGAGTTACTGTAAAAAAAGGTCCCAAAGATAGAGATAAGTTATATTGAATAAAATGCCAAATGGCGGGATACCGCCTCAACGGATGCGACTCAGAAGAGGCGGGCAGACTGCGTACAAGAGGATTGGAATGATATGGGAAGGAATGAGGACTGTGGGTGATTTCCTGGACTCGGAACCGGAGCCAGTGGAGAGCATTTTTGTAGGAGGCCAAATCCCATACTGGGCTTAAAAGATGATACAGATGATCGAAACTGCGTGTTTGTTTTATGAAACTCATTTCATCTCCTTCCCCTTGTCATATTAGAGCCGAGAACACACCGTCTCGACAAGACTCAAGATTTTTTTAAATGAACCCATGAGATTTTTGTTCGTCGGCCTCTTGGACCTTGTATTTTTTGCATTCAAAATTCGAAGCGTATTTTATCAACCGGGTGGATTACTCACAATTTCCATGGTATTCAAATCTCTGTAGTTGATCTTTTAATCTGAATGTTGGAGGTTGTGTGAATGCAGAGGTACTAAGACTGCTAAGTACTTACCTTCAATGGACCAATGAGATTTCATAATATATGAAAAATGATTTCATGAATGCGTGGTGTATGGCTTATTTTGGAAGCTAAAATCGATAAACGGATAAACAGCAGGCGATAAACAAACAAAAAACATGATTTGTGATGAAATCCTTTCAAATACTGAAGCTAATACAAACAAACTAGTGAAGCGACGATCGGTACGTTGCAGTTCGCGGTTATTGAATTAAATTTTAAACCGAAAAAAAAAAACTAACAGAAAAAGGGGATAATTAT